>JAZHYW010032024.1:0-52703 GCA_037355805.1 Ixodes ricinus | reverse complement strand
CGCCAACTAAACGCGCACTGAGCCTCGAGAAAAGCTACGCTCGGCGTAACGATATAACGGAGATAGAAAGGGACGGAACAGTGACGAGCGATAAAGAGGAAATTGAGTCTGCGTTTTTCTGAGTACTACAATAGATTATTTGCATCCAGTCCCGTCAATGTAGAGCTTTTTAAAAAGGAATTTTTGTGCTTCATGCCGCGCATAGATGATGCAGCGAAAGACGTGTTAGAATCCGCCATCACCGTAGAAGAAGTGATTGTAGCCATAGACGCACTAAACCCTGGAAAGTCCCCAGGCCCGGACGGCCTAAGCGCCGCTTTTTATAAGGCTCTGAAACGAGAACTCGCTCCATTGTTAGCTCACGTGTTTAACGAAGCTTATGTTTTGAAGATTTTACCGCCTTCCTTTACTTTGTCTCATACGGTGCTAATCCCCAAAACAGAAGACGCTGTAAAGTTACGGCAAGTCACCGCTTATCGGCCGATCAGTCTGACAAATGTCGATTATAAAATTTTAATGAAGGTGTTGGCAAGCAGGCTGCAATCAGTAATAGCAGAGATAGTGGGACCGCATCAAACATGCGGCATAAAAGGCAGGACGATTTTTACAAATATTCATAAAGCGCGTAGTGTTTTAGAGTGTTGCGATGCAATGCGTACATGCGTCGCAATGCTCCAGGTTGATCTAGAAAAGGCATTTGATCGCGTACCGCACGACCTTCTTTTAAGCATTTTGGATTATGTGAACGTCGGAGCTGTTGTTCGCGAAGGTGTACGCATGGCGTACAATGGTTGCTCGACTAGACTTATAGTGAACAAAGCGGTTGGAAAGCGCATAAAAGTAAATCGATCCGTCCGCCAAGGGTGTCCTTTGTCCCCTCTTCTTTTTTGTATTTATATAGAATCTCTCTGCGCTAGTGTCATTAGTAGTAGTTCAATCCATGGTTTTAAGCTTCACGCAGCCGAGGTTAGGGTTTTAGCGTATGCGGACGACATTGCAGTGTTTTGCACTACCCGTGAGAGTATTGTCGAAGTCGTCAACACGCTTAAACGTTTTTGTGAGGTTAGCGGCAGCTCGGTTAACTGGGAAAAGTGCCTGGGATTTTGGCACGGTGAGTGGAGTTCCACTCCGAGTTTTTTTTCGAACATGCAGTGGGTTACCACACCAACAAAATATTTAGGAGTCCCACTAGAAAACTACCGGGACAGTGAGCCGTATTGGCGAGGGCAGACGGCAGTGCTTCGCGAAAAAGTAGAGAAAAGAAGGGGGAATGATTTGTCTATTTTTGCTCGTGCCACAGTTTGCAATCTATTTTTTGTTAGCAAACTGTGGTACGTGCTACAAGTTTTGCATTGTTCCCGGGTAAACGTGCAGAAACTGCATCGTGTGTTCGCGGTGTTCATTTGGGGCTCCACTTGGGAGCGGTCCAGCAGGACGAATCTTTTCCGGCGCGTGCGCAATGGGGGGCTTAGTTTGTCGCATTTGTTTTTGCGCCAAATTGTAAATCGTTTTATTTATTGGAGGGACGTTCGGGACCCTTTTCTGCGCACTGTTTGTCAAGTGAGACTTGCAGGCAGGCTGCCCGAGTTGATGGTTTCCACGGCTGCGTTGCCAGGTGGCATTCATGGCCACCTTAAAGAAGTGGTTGAGTCGTGTAGATTTTTGTTGGTGCGTTTTTCAGCTGAGTATTTGAGCGAAGTATCTCGAAAACGATTGTATAAGGATGTCTGTGACCTTGTTTTTCCTGTACCTTTATACAGATCCTTATACCGTGCAGGCCCAGGGCAGGACGTTTTAACCCGTGTTAAGAAGATGACATTGCCCGCAGGCATCAAGACTTTTTTCTTTAAATTACATTCGGGTACCTTGCCTGTCAAGACATGGTTGGACGAGAGGGGGCTTTTCGTACCGTGGGGGTTCATTGTTTTTTATGCAAAAAGCCGGAGACGATCGAACACGTGTTCCTTGAGTGCTGGGATGGGGTCTTCTTCTGGGACGTGCTCCAACGCACCTTGAAGAAGCACCTCCCCTAGACGCGCACGGAATACGTTTTCTTTCGATTAAAAACGAGGAGGGCTTTCCGTTTGACTTGGTTATGCTGCTGGGGCTGCACGGTATTTGGAAGTCCCGAATGGCTGTGCGTCATGCCGAAAGTGATCCGCGAGAGGCGCGGGAATATTTCAGAGAAAGTGTTTCTTTGTATGTGGAAGTACAAAAGGCAAAGAAGTGTGTGCCTGAGTGGCTCCCGCGGATTGAAGCGCTGCTGAATATGAAACCTTTTTAATTCAATGACACCAACCCTCGTAACCTGCGCTCCTAGTGCTGTCGTTTATGTATGATTTACGTCTTTGTTATTGTGTTTCTGAAGTGCACGTCCGGCAATAAGAGAAAAAAGGATCGGTGGTCGAGTGGGCTAGCGCTCACCAGCTCGGAGCACGTGGAGTGAAAGCTTCGCGCTGCAGAACCCAGGGATCTTGGAGACTTCCAATCCCCACCCCTGCACGTTTCTGATCTGGATGAGCATCGTCCCGGCATGCGGTCGCGTATCACTACTGCGTGGTGAACGTTAACGACCCCAGGCTAGTGGTTGTACCGCACTGGCTAAATTGCTCATCTACAGATGAGACACCAGACGCCCACTGCGGCAGACGAACTTCCGGCTGTATAAACATACACACAACAATTTGCTTTGCTGGGTTCCGTGTTTTCGGATAAATCCGAACTTCCAAAGCACCCGTCGGTGAAATTTTGATGAATTCGAATTTATTCGATAACCGCTGAATTCTGACGTGCGAACGGGGCGTTGGCAAGTCCCCGTAACCCCCGCAAAGGAAAAAAAAAGAAGAAAAAATGTAGTATTGTAATATTTGATCAGAGCACAGGGTAGGTGGTCCTGGGAAAATGACACCACATGTGTCTTTCAAATCTTAGACCACTCTCATTGCTTATCTGGTCAAGGTTCATACAGGACCAGATATTCTCGTACATTCGGGTCACGACAAAAGCCGCTTTTTTGTTTTCCAGTTTGGGCCACACTATTAGAACTTTAGAGGAAGGAGAGGTTATGTTCTTCCAACTGTAAAATCTATGGTTCATAGAGATTGCATAAAATGAGATAAAATGAGGAAGAGGGGCAGTTGAAACTGCTATCTAACATTCTTTACCACTCCACTTCGCGCGGCTGCAACGTAAGTTAATGGAGAAGGGTGGGTTGGAAACGAGCTTGCACCGACGACCCCCAAGAGTTTATTGTTTTTAAGGTATGGTCGTTTATCGTAGCAACACTTGTGTGCAACGTTTGTCGTGGGACAGTATTGCCCGTAGCAACGGCACCAATTCCAAATCCAGCTGAATGAATAAGAAATGATAGAAGGGCGTTTTTTTGTTTAGCATACGTTTTAACATGAATAGTATTTCCTTCTTTGTTTATTTATTTAAATATTTATTGTAGGAAACACTGAACATTGCAAAATTAAACTCCGAATTTTAAAGAGTTGAGAATTTGGACAAAATTAAACTCTGACAGGATTCAAATTTCAGGCAAAAAATAAACTACGAAAAGCTGCCACCGAATTTGACGAAAGACAAACTCCGAGAGTGGCCCACTCAACGACTCAGCCCATTTGTGAGTAGTAAAATGAGCCATAGCAACCTCGTGCCCATATGCATCTTGAAAGACGTCATATTAGCACAGCACACAAGATAGCTTTTCGAGACAGATTCAGCGCCTCGCTGAGAGCTGACTTTCCACAAAGAGCATTAGTTGAGTTGGTGGAAACCTTACCAAACACCTCCGTGCCTCAATTATACACTCTAAGAAAAGTGAGCACCCCCCCCCCCCTTGTCATCGTGTGTTTTGACGGCTGTAACTACCCCACAGGCTTACTTAACTACCCACTGGGCTCGAGCCATTGAGCGTTACCACCCTGTTGGCAGGTGACAAGCATGGGGTAGTCACGTTTTATAAACTCTTGAATTGAACATTCAAGTGCATGCAGTCGTTCAATAGTAAAAGTCACTTCAAAAATCTCAAAAAGTACTTGAAACTTGTTTTCTTTGTGCGTTGGTTACCATTTATTCAAATTTGAACCGGTCGAAACAGGCGTGTGGCTCAGTTCGCCTAAACTGGCAGAAAACAAACATTGCCAAAGAGTACAGGCAACCTTGGTAGGCACCTACTAAAACCCGAGGCAGATAAAAAGTATCGCGGTTGTCCTTTTTGGTTCCGTCGCGGGTTTTACCATGTACAGCAGTAAACAGCTGGCAGCTGGCGTCGTGCTCGAGGAATTTAACCAAATCTCTAGAAAAGCACAGGAAGCTACGCACAGGCGTGAGTTGACTTGAATGTTCGCCGGACGAGATACTCTTGTCGTCTTTTATTGTGCGGTTCAGTAAAGAGCGTGCTCTCATTAAAGGTGTGATCGGTCAGTTCTGCGTGCAGATCAGTTGCAAATGGCCTCCTCGGTTCCGCCGAACTTGCACGCCTGTCATACCCAATTTTTTTGCTTTCAAGTGCAGTGAAGTATGAAGCATTGAACACCACGACTGAGGCCGGACAGGACGAACGTACACAGATATCTGGGATCATGTCCGTGTATTTCAGTATTTCTCTGTCTCGGGATATATGATTCGCCTTCACTGGCTCATTTGGCACATTTCATCGAGCATACTCGATAAAAAATGCTTCAAACAAAAATGCTTCAAACAAGTGTGTGTCATCCAAGGTGGAGTACTTTGAAGGGGACTAGGATTTCAGGCCTTCCGGCACGCGTTCCTTTTACCTATATAAAAGATTCCAAGTAAATTTCCAAAAATAAGGCGTTGGCAAACATACACGTGCTATTTGTTTTAGATATTTTTTAGAAAAGTACTGCTGCAGACGCCAGCAGGTGCAGCGCAGAGAACTATGTTCTCGGCGTTCTTTGATGCTTAAGGCCGGTTCAGACACTTGCGTTTGAATGCGTTTGACAGCGTTGCGTCGAGAACCGAAAGCGAGTCACCGGCACATCTGTGCTTCGTATGAAGCGTGGAATCCAATTCAAGGAATCATCTTGGCACGCGATATAAGCAGCAGGGATGTCCTGGTTTCTCGCTGCCGCAACGCAGTCAGACGCAGTCAAACGCAACTGTCTGAACCAGGCTTTAGATAATTTAGCATACGTATTTCGCGTTCGTTGCAGGTGAAGGCACGGGCCCGAAAGCGGCAATTCTGCACTGTCCTCTGGCGCGAGCGCGAGCGCATAGAACGCATATTTGAAAGACACGCGCTTGAGCAGAAACAATTGTAGCGAAAAGAAGAAAACTGAAACAACGCTTCGGGGAGGACCGGCGGACGGGCTTCGCTAGAATCACCTGCGCGTGCTCAGTGTACTCAACGTGTACTCAACCGCCGCTGAAGTCATTCGGATATGTAAAAAGAGAAAAGAAAATGCATCAGCGTGTTCAGAAAGTTGTGATTGCAGAAATTGGTTTCGATAATTAATACAATTAATTAAACAGGCTTCTGTATACTTGAAGTGTAGGCTAGCGAGAAAACGAAACTGATCAAAACGTGACGTGTAGCGACTATTCAAATTTATTTATAACCTGCAGTTCACTTTTGCAATGGATTACATTAGAGATACGAGCGCTTTCCTAAGGGCAGTAGAGGAAAATAATATATACGGGTAAATCTTGCACAGTCTTTTCGTATTTATGCAAAATATGACAGTGGTCACCATCCTAATCGGTCACAGAAAATACAGCAGTATATAAGCTGGTGGTGTCGACTAGTCGTGTGTATAGGAATGTAGAGTGTCAATATCTCATGTTGTACCTTGTGCTGTTTGTGAACGCGTTCATGTATAAAATCCTATGGTGTCTGTATGTCGCGATGTGTGATGTGTGGATATGGACATACGTGCGTGTCTGGCGAGGCGCTCAGAGCAAAGACTGTTGGTTTCTTTTTTTTACTTTGAGCGCTGTCCGTTAGGTGGCGCGTGTCGCCGCTCAATTCAAGGAGTCGCGCGTTTATGTGTCTACTTATTTGAGTGAAAAACATGGAGGCGTTTCATGGCTCCACGGAGCAGCCACGGAGGGTTCGGTTCTCGGCCTCTCGTCCCAGTGGGATCAGTCCCATAGCCAGTTGAATGGGTGTTCCGTGCGGTGAATAGCGCCAAGTGCGTGCACAGACGCGGTGAGGATTACCAGGGACTTGAAAGTGGATAACGAATGCTAACAGGTGAGCAGGAGCGTTGAACGATCGGAACCGACGCCGCTTGAATCGGTGATGCTTCGCCTCGCCGCTGTCAACCGAAAACGCCGGATCACTTGCGGCAAGCACAGCAAGCAGATGCTCTGTTCAATAAAGACATCATTCCATTTGTCGCTATACGATTCCTTCTTTGAATGTTTTCTGGCCGCGAAGTAAATGCAGCCGGCCGCGCGAAAGCAGTCGCGGACAAACCCCCTCGAATGCCCCCCCTCACATCGTCGCCCCTACTCGTAATAGGTGCGGTGCCGGTGCTTCGAGGCGCGTTTTGGAGTGCTTTAGTGCGCACGGAAGGCAGCGAACGGGCGTACGCACTTGAGAATCGTATTTTAGCAAAAAGCAGTCCAGCTCGCTAGGCCTTACTCGTATTGCTCCACTGTCGCTTGCCAGCCGCCATGTTGCTTTTGGGAGTGGTCACTGTGACTACCTGTTGATTGCGTGCCGTGTGACTACCCATGGGGTCGTTAGTATAACTAATGGGGGGTAGCGATATCTGTGACGGCTTTTGACTACTCCCCCCTACGACTACCATTTTGTTGAGAGTGTATGACATATATCAGATATTGTGCATTTCGAGACACGCTACTATGCAGCGACAGCTCGACCTCGCAACCTAAGGGGACTTTCTTGAGCGGCCTCAAGGGGTAGGCAAGCAGACGTCGTGGCTGTGGCGAGCCTGAAAAGTTCACTGCGAAACCGGGGAGACTTCACTCTTTGCCACGATACCTCCCGGCAAGCTACGGCGTCCTGCCCCGTGACGTGTTTCATGACGAAACCACTGGATGCTATTAATTACGTTCATAAGCGGGGTAGCAGAGGAGGTCAAGATTTTGTTCAGCAAGGCTAGCGTGGAGTCGGGCATCGCGGCAGGGCGACCGGCCAGACTCCCGGATGCTGTGAAACGCACCGAGCACGTCGACAGAGGGTGGGCCAGTCACTTTGCTTCCACTCCGACTCGCCACGGCTGGCAACGGCTCGCTGTCGTGCTGAAGCAGGAAAACGGAAAGGGAGTCCAGCTTTTTGACGGAGCGGTGAGCCGTTCATGGACCACGCCGCCAGTTTGCATATCCCTTTACTCGGCCTTTTTTTTAATTTGAAACAGTAATTCTCTGTTTTCATAGTTGACGAATACCTATCGTTCATTTTTAATTTCTAAAACTCAGTGTTCGACAAAAAGTGAGAGTTTGAACGTCATAGATTCTTCATTCTGTAATAGCGAATGAGCATAGCGAAACAGAAGTCTCCGAAACAAAAAGCTGAAGAGATTTGCGCTATCGCCTAGCGATGACCACATCGACAGTAGCTCGGTGCTCGCATATTTCACTGTCATTGTGACGTCGTTGTCGTTTTCGCGCCAGCTCCCGAGCATGATTCTAAGTATTTTCACGCTATTTTCGCTTCTGCTTTTAGAGCGCAGCTCTTAGGCGCCAATTTCCGGCTCGTTGGCGTCGCCGTCGCTGTTGGCGTAACCGTGCGGTGCATCATGGGAAACGTCCCGCCATGCACCGCGGTAATGTTTAGGCATGGTGCCTAAACGTCCCCACGGTGCATTGTGGGACTTTTCCCATCAGTGTTGCCATTTTAGCGATTTTGTCGCTAGATTTAGCGATTTTCTATACATTTAGTGACGAATTTTTTTAACTTTGCGGCTAGCGACTTTATTAGCGACTTTGGTGTTCAACCGTAATCTTGGTATTCTGAACAATTTTAGAGATACTGCGGGCTAAACTCTTTGCTTCTCTAGCCGAGTTTGCTTTGGATATATGCTCAATTTAGCGGCGCGCTTAAAAAAAAAATTGTCAACACTGTCAACACTACAGACCATCTCTCCCGCGCCCACGTACCCACGTGCTCTCCGCCAAACGTTGAGAAGATTGTCGAACTCTTTAGGGAGGTGTCAGGTGGACTTAATTTTACCTGGGAATTGCCTGTGAATAACTGCATTCAGTTTTTAGACATTTTGATCCTTTTAACATGTCCTTTGGCAGTATTTTCCGCTCACTAAGAAAAGCCTGGTTTTGTTTGAAAGCGGCTCACTCTAAACTGGTAAGAGTTGGTATAGCCTTGACATGTCTGAGTGCGGCTCTGGAAAAAAGTCGCAATCACCAGACGAAAATCAGTCTTGAACGACAATCAAAACGGCTAAGAGTCATTACAAATATTATTACAAATAAAAACTGTCCTAGTTGTTTTTCAGTGTAAGTTTAACCTCTCAAAATACCTGAGATATGATTATTTGAGGTTCACTTAATCACTTTAAAACGGTTTAATAAGCTTTTGGAATTCAGCGAATATTTTAGCGACTTCCTAGCGAATCTAGCGTCTGTTTGGTGACTTCCTGGTCTCAACTTGGCGGCGCGCGCAAAAAAAGATGGCAACACTGTTTCCCATAATGCACCGGGCGGACGTTTCGGCACCGCGCCGAAACGTCGCGTGACGACGTGCGTTTCGCGCGTGAAAGAAGGGAGGAGGGGAGGAGGAGAGGGTGCGGATGAGGAGGGAGAGGCATACCCTCCCCTCAGTGCCCTCCCCTTCTTCCTTTTCAAAAAGTGCGCCCTAAATCGGCGTTACAGGAAGTTGTAAACGTCTTTCATTTTTTTATATATTTAACTTCCGTTTTTCATCCATACTTTGTCCACGATTAGCCTCCATAGTTTGCCAAGACTGATAGTCCCGTTATTTGAGCGTGCTACGAACTTCCCAAGGTCTGGCCATAAGGTGTGCAAGTTCGTCTGTTGGAATGGTCATGCGCATGTGCTGGCACAACGGGGTGTCGACTTAATAACATCTGGAAGACTAGGCCTGCGCACGACGTCATCGTGAGTGAGTCCCTGACCCGCTCCAAGCGGCAAGGCGATTCCACCTTGAAGACAAGTCATGGCGTCATCATTAGTTGATCTCCGACCCTCCCGATGCGGTAAACACGCCAAGTTGAGTAAATGCTCTGCTATAGACCAGTGTCCGAAATCCTCGCCCCCAGCGATAAAAATGGGAAATAATCATCTCAAACGCAGGCTCTCGTGAAGAGAGGCTGCGCATAAAAATTATTTTTGCTTTTTACAGGATTCGTTGCATCGGAGTTTTCTCTTGGAGCTTCGTGATTATGCATTTCAGACGTTCTTGCATTACCATATTCACGAAGGTTTTAAAAAACGGAGTCTCGCAAAAAGCGCAGCCCCCTACTGTGTCATGGCGTCGGCAAAAACAAACATGGCGGCGCCCATGGAGCAGAGCAGACACTTGTCTATAGACTTTCGAAAGTCATGCCGATTTAAAACAAATCCGATTCACTGTAGAATGGGAGGAAAACTGACACCGCAGAACGTGCGAGTAGCACGAGCGTGTTGCTTCGACTTGTGCTCACGCTGAACAAAGGCTCGGGAGCCACGACAGATTCGAGCAAAAGAAGCACGCACTTCTGTTCGTCATTAGGCAGGAATTCCACAGCATCCAACAGAGGGCACACTTTTTGAAAGTGACTACATAATGTGTCCCAAGTCACCAGGCTCGATCTAAAATGAACCGTGAAAATCGACGCAATTACGTAGCAGTTCATACTTTTTGTCGAAGGTGTATTGCACAGGTCGTTTTTTTGTGTAACATTAGAAAGCGTAGCCTTTTCTGTAAAAAAAGGGCCAAGAAACTTGCCAAGATCAACGGAAGGCGGCAACGCCTACGACCATATCGAGTTGTGGGTTTGTTTGGCGAGCGTATTGATAGATGGCGTCGGAACCGAAGGTGTAGCCGACCAGCGAAAGAAAGCATATGACACGCAGATTAAATCCGTTGGCAGCAAAGGCGCCGTCATTATGCAAACGCGCTTTTTTTTAACTTTGAGTATTGATTTTGTAGTCCGCCTTTATTTTTAAACCAAGGGTACATTGCAAAAAAGATTATGTTCATTTTAATAAACCACAGTGGTCGCGAACAGTCTCGATTAAGAGGTAGCGCCATCTATGAATACGAGCGCCAAACACCCCCCGCTACTCGACTTGGTCGTCTGCATCGCCGCCCGCCGTTGACCCTGGCAAGTTTCTTGGCCCTATTGTTTACAGAAAGAGAGCTACGCTTCTTAATTTTACAAGAAAAAAAAACGACATGTGAAACACACCAACTAAACACTAGGGGAAAAGTTTAGAATGCTATATGTGCAGGCCTCGATTTTTACGGTCCATTTCAGATCAAGCCTGGTGACTTGGGACACCCTTTACTCCGACGTCGAGCGCAGCGAACGCGGCTCTAGCTCAGAACGCGGTGCGTTTCATTGGCCGGCGAGCAGAAACTCGACATCTGCGACCAATCTGTATTTGTGTGCTTTGCTCTACGCCGCGTTTGCTACGCTCGACGTCGGAGTATAACAGCCTTGAGAGACGCCTCAAAGCAGCTGACGCGTCCGTCTTTGCGTCAACGCGTGCAAGTGTCGGGCTTGTCGTGAGACGCTGAGAGACACGCCTGCGACGATGCTGACGAAAGTTAGGTGGCACTGTGTGGATCCAGTAGTAATGACCGTATGAGGGAAGTGCGCAGGCCTTGTCTTATTAGTGGTATTTTTCGACTACAGCCAATACCACCGAGAAGACAAGGTATCCGTCTTGGCGTCGCCACATGGTAGCGTCGTGTTCGTTGTGAGGTGCTGCACCACATTCTGGTAGTGATACTATGGTTTAGGGTGGCGATGCGGGCTTGTTGGTCCGTCTCGACTCTTCTATACGTCCTGATTCTCCTATACTACCACCAAAAAGTTTTTGCACATGAAGATACATGACCCCCAAACAAATAACTTTCTGCTTGTTGATGTCGATATTTTTTCCTTTTTTTTCCTTTGAGTAGGCGGCTTTTTAAAAAAAATGTATTAAGATACAAAACCTAGAGCAATAAAGGTTCGTCCAGATTTAGCTAAGAAGACAGACTAATAAAATAAGTGCTTAGCTTGATACGGTAGCTTTTGCAAACTCAGCTGCATGCCTCCAGATTAATGCAATTGCACAATTTACGCCCATTTTGGTGGTACGAAAAACACACAAACGATAACTGCACTTTTTGTTTTGTGGTCCGCGCGTTTGCACTAATTGGAAGAAGATTTTCTACGAAGTAAAGCAGACAAGTGGCGGCATATGTCCGCAAAGCACACAATTCAGCAACATGCAAGTTTCAGACAAAGATGAGCGTAGACACAAAATGTTGAATAATGCCCCATGTCTCTATTTGCACCGTCTTACTTTGAAAACAAATATATGTATTTTTTTATGAGTGTAAGTTTGATGACAGCCGTCTTCACCATGATTTATCAGGCTTGGCGGACATTTGTCCAGGATATAATCATCATGGTGATTTGTCTATTCTTCTAAAATATATTTATTAATATTTTAATATTTGATTTCAAGGGCCATGTTGCAATTGCAGCATTGACAGGAATTACAACTAAATGTGAGACTAATTAAACTAAGTGACAGAAATACTATGGCGTTTTGAACATTAATTGATAAATTCTCACGTTTTACGCTCCATTTAAAAATTGCACCCAAAAACTGCGCCGCAAGCCCAGCCCAGAATGGCGCTTAGAAGGGTGACGTAGTTGTTGCAGTCGCAACGTCACTTGTGTTTATTATGTAGCAACCAAGAATAAGCTGCAAATATATTGATGACATGATTGAAACGACTAGGTCAAACTTCTAAGCGGCATTTTTTGCAGGGCTTGAGGCGTGTTTTTTTATCGGAATTTCTAAATCGGGTAAAATCGTGAAACGTTATCAAATATTATCTAGAAGGTCATTACATTAGTGTAAATACTTTGAACTGATCTGTCCTCTAATAATTTCTCTGTGAATACTGCAATTGCAACATTACGTCTAGAAAACGTGACATAACAGAGTTTATATCATTAGTGTGCTTACCATAACGATTTTCCTCTCATCTATTGACCGCAGAGTCTGATAAATACAAGGTGAAAATGGCACTCGTCTTAGCTCTAACCCGCTTTAAAAAAATTTGTTCGAATTACAATTAATGTTTCCGTAAATTTGTAGCGTTATTAATGCCGGTATCTATTTCTTTGTTTGTATACCTTAAACGTAACGTAATCCAGTAAACTTACGGCAATATCGGAGTCAAAGTATCTGGAGGGGGTTGAAGTGTACAAGATATATATGTTCTAACATTTATTTGCATCGAGTGTGAATATGCCCTTATTACACCAATAAAAAATGGAAGACTTTTACAAACCCTGTAACGCTGAATTCGAGAGCAGGTCTTGAGGAGGAGGAGGTAAGGGTACTGAGGGAGGGTATACTCCCTCCTCCCTCCTCTTCACCTCGTCATCCCGCCTGCTCCTCCTCCTCCCCTATTCCTCCCTAACCTCCTCCTCTCCTCCTCCCTCACGTGACCTCACAGGGGTCATGGTGACCCTCGTGAGGTCAGGTGACCTCACGGTTACGCCGACGGTGACGTCGACGCCGCTCAAGTCGCAAACATGGCGCCTAAGAGCTGCACTCTAAAATATTGTTGATGTCGGATTGGAAAAAAAAACTATTGTGCTGTTTAGTTAATTTGTGAAAAGAAACGCAGTCTTAAACAAAGAACGTTCAGAGAAACGTACTGCCGTCGGGAAGGTTATAGAGAAACTAAAACAGAACTATGGGGCGGGTCAGTTCTTACAATAGAAAGAGATGACGTAGAATCACTAGATATTAAACACCAGGTGAGTTGATCACAAAGTATATACTTCTGCTCAGATGTTTTAGTATTTTACGAAGACCACGAAAGTAAAGTTAGCGAGTGCTTCATTGTCGAAAGGCCCGTTTGCACGCTAGCGACTTGTTAGAACGACGTGCCTTGAAACCTCTTGAAATCTTTTATGACAAGAAAACACACAGGCGCCATCCATCGGGTGGCAGTGGAACACTTAGTATTATTGCCTATTTCATATATTTTGCGCATATTTCTTTCTTTCTTGGTTAGAAATCTTGTTTATGTTATAAACGACAATTTCTCTTAGGTATTACGAACATTTGACTTCGTAAATAACTCAAAACCTTCGCTCCATGGAGACGCAGTTTCGTGGTCACCGCACAGATGGCGCCAACGTGCTAGTGTGTTCTCTCGTCGTACGAGATTTTAAGAGGTTTCAAGGCACTCGGTCCTAAGGAGTCACAAGTATGTGAATGGGCCTTACGGTTGATAATGCCTTAGTAGAGTAGTTTCGTTTCGCGAAAGTAGTGTTTACGAAAACCATGCTTATTTGAGAAACCAGATGAATGAGAGAGACAAAGAGCTACGCTCGTGCATATAACCTCTTGCAATACTTACAACATACCCTCATTCTGCAATTAAGAGAAGGTAGAGCATTACCTGATTTAGGACAGTGTGAAATGTTATTTTGGCGTATTGAAAACGTGTTAGATAAATCACGCCTCGGGGAGGACATAAATGTGTAGTGCGCGCAGTTGCGTGCAATATGATTCGTTACGTTTCGATACGGGGTGCTTTAGTAGCTTCGGATGCTTTGCCCCATCACTTCACGCGTCGGCTGATGCGGGGGTATATGTCAGCTATATCTTGCGATTCCTTCACTGTGAGGGAAGAAGCTTTATCGGGCCAACTTGGTTATCTATTTGCTGCTACGCAAAGTCGTGAAGTAATGTGCCTGACAGCGCTCTTTATTGACGCTTTATTATACTCTTAGTGTCGTCGTGAGATCATGTAGGGAGTTGCGTTTTGTCACTTGGGAGCCAGCTGCGCGCATCCTATGGTCACCTGCTACCGCAGGCTCCCGTGAGTCATCCTTCTCCCAGCTGATTGAGCTCTTTTTCGACTTCTTCATATGTCGTGGAGCAAAGGAGTTGAGCTACGAATCCTACGATCCGCGGTTAGATTCCCCCTATGCCGCTGGATAAAACCTGCTAATTACGTTTAATTATGTTTAAGTGTTATTAATTAGTTCTAGGTATTCCTTCTATATGCTGTGCATGTTCTCGATTTCTGTTATGGATTATGGTTATGTCGCCTTGACTCTGCATGTAGCGACGCTTACTTACGCTCGAGAGTAACAATTTTCGTATCAAATTCAGTTGCTAAACACATTTAAAGTTACAATAAATCCCAAAATGTTAAAGAACATCTACCGCAGTTCAACACAAAACAGTTGTTTTTGACTGAACATCGCTTCCTGGCTTCTAACAAGTGCTAAGCATATTCTGACGATGGTAATTAATTTCAAATGAGAACCTGCCAAATTAATCATATCAATCAGTTGGTCAATTGTATATAATTTTATGGGTCATGACCCCCTTTCTTTCGTACGTTCATGTCCGCCGCTGTCGGAAATATTAGCACAAAAAAAACTTCTGTATTCAACGTGTTTGTTTTTATCATGCATTAGCATTAGTACCTACATGACCGCGAAAAGCAGACGCCGTCCGTCTGTGGACAAAGCAGTGCAGAGGGAAGCGCGCCGCGTAGAGAGGAGGAGACTAGGGAAGGACAAAGGAGAGAGGGAGGCGACGTCACGGGGTGGAAGCCAATGAGCTCGCGAGAAACCGGTGAACAGCGAAAACCAGCGTCAGGCAGCGTATGGCGCTGCTAAGCGTGCAAGGCGAGCAAACGAGACAGAGGAGCGGAAGCAGCGCCTAGCTCGACTAGCCGAAATGCGGCGCAAGAAGCGGCAAGCCGATGCAGGTCTGCGTGCGACAAAGTCTGGGGCGAAGCGAGCGAGCTCAGCGAGCTTGCTTCGGCTAAAAAATTTGAAGGACGATCTTTTGGTTATTCCTTAGGAAATGCGGTGACATGATTCTTGTGAAACGCCACACGCGTGCGTGTTCAAGAAGCGCTAGCACTGACCCTGTAACGAAGCCAGAAAGATATAGCAAAAATAGAGGAAGCAAAAGATGAAGCCATGAGAGAGAAGTGAAGGGGTCAGTGTTAGCGTTTCTCAAAGTGGGATGTGAGTGGCGTTTCCCAAGGGCCATGCGAACGCGTTCCCAAAGAATCAACCAATGAGTCTTCTTTTATTTTTATTATCAGTTGTTAGTTGAATGCCTGCATATTTCAGGTTTATTAGCGAACACTACAAAACCACAGCATCATTCTGTACAATTATTTAGGATAATCATGTGTTCATCAGATCACAGCCTTTAGAGATGGAGGAGCCGTCACTAAAATACGCTTCTTCTGATTCTTGTTGTTTCGGACAAAATGTTTGACAAACAATATGTGAAATTTGAGTTTAATGCTAATAGCGATTTCAATTTGCATATTTATTTGTGCCATAAACTTACATTTTCTTTCAGGCGGACACCTTCGTCACAGGGCCATATTCGTGGATGTTCGAAATTCAACGTTGGTAGAATATCTTTTTGAGTGCATAGAGCTGGAGTACAGAAATGAGACCATCAGCATTGTCGTCAACAGCGCTGGTATCCTGCATCCTATCACACCAGTTGTCAATCTAACTGACGACACATTTGATAATGTCATCAGCACCAATCTTAAGGTAAATCGAAATGTTATAAACACTTTTAGCTCTTTTTGCGGGATGTTGTATGGTTAAGTATAAACAATAACTTTTAGCGACACATTTTATTTGCCTATAATTTTGGTGCAGTATTCGCACGTACTAAATAAAACTTCGTTGTCTGGTTACAATTATTTGGTTTTCCCTCATGCGCAGCAGCAGAGTTGTTTTGACCATGTGTTGTTTCTTCGTTGATTAAGAATACCTGAGATTTTCTCTAGCGACCTTCCCTGGGCACATCCGGTGTTTGATTAAAACGTTTTTTTCTTTCTTTCAGGGTACTTTTCTCGTCACCAAAAGAGCAGTGCAACACATGTTATATCGGAACGTCACCGGAGCGGCTATCGTGAACATCGGGAGCATCCTCGGCAAGGGTGGCTTTCAGGACTCTCCGCCTCACACAGCCTCCAAGGGTGGTGTTGCTGCGTTCACCAAGGCCATTGCAGTAGAATTGGCTACCAAGGGGATCCGTGTTAATGCGATTCAGCCCGGCCTTACCAACACTCCGATGATTCAAATGTACTCAGACCAGACTCTACTACAGAGACTACAGCATATGATTCCCATGAGGCGTATTGCGGATCCCCTCGAAATTTCGGAAACTATTGTGTTCATGTGCAGCCCGAAAACGTCGTACATGACCGGATCTATAGTTGATGTTGCGGGAGGAAGCATGCTATGATTTATTATTGTTGAAAAATAAACTCCTGTGTATATTGTTTTAAAAATATATAAATGCGGTGCATTGAATTATGATTGCCTAAGTCATTAACGTAAAGTAATAGCCACTTCGGTAACTTCAAGGCACATCGCAGGCCTACGGATCGCCAGGTGGCGAATTTGAATCCCAGCCTACATTCCCGCAATCTGAGGCAGACTTTTTGCGGAGAAGGCACCATGTAACTGAGATTTCGGTTGCACATGGAAAAATCCCCAGCTAATCCAAGTTAATCCTCAGTCCTCCACTTTGGCGTGAGAAACCGCAGTTATGGTTTTTGGTTCATAGACCCACCATTTTTTATTTAGCGTAAAATTATAAATGCCAGAATCATGGTTGGCTGGAATACAAAAACACACACAATTGCTCTTTTCGGATGCAAATATTTGGGATGTTTGCCATAGTGCTTAGATAGGTGATAGGTTTAATTAGAAAGTCAAAGCGGCTTCGAATTAAAAGTATACAGCAAGTGTGTGGATGTAACCGTTTAAGATCTCCGTAGAACGTTTTATGGTGTTAGTAAAACTATCTCGCGCCAATTGTATGCTCGCTGAAACTCCGGCTCTCTGTATTTGGAGCACAAAAAGGAGAAAAACGTATGATGCCTACACGATGATAACGCAATTAATGCAAAGGTTCAAGCGAGCTGGAAAAGGATGACGATAATAATCCCTGGAGAAGGAGAACAAGGGGACAAAGGACAAACACAAATCTTCAAACACACCTAGGTGACTGGTGCAGCGACTGAAAAAATTGGCCTGGTTCTGGTATCGAACCAAGGACCTATCCATTTCCAGTCGAGCGCTCTGCCAACTGAGCCTAATCAGGATTTAGACGTCAGTAGAGCAAAGGTGTTTTAACAGCTGCCACCAGCCTAACACCAACAAGGGTGAACGGCCTGAATTTTAAGGTTTTTATGATAATGCAATTATTGCAAAAAGTGCAAGCGAGTGGGATAAAAATAGACGATAATAATCCATGGAGAAGGAGAAGGAGGGGGACAAAGAAGAAGCACAAATCTCGACAAACAGCTAGGCGACTGCTGCGCGACTGAAACATCCACCTAGTCCTGGCATCGAACCAGTGACGTCTCCATTTCCGGTAGAGCGCTCTACCAACGGAGCTAACCAGAATCTAGACGTCAGTATAGCAAACGTGTTTTAACAGCTACCACCAGTCTAACACCGACAAGGGTGAACGGTCTGCATTTTAAGGTTATGATGATAACGCAATTTGTGCAAAGGATGCAAGTGAGCTGGTCAAGAAGCAACGATAATTATTCGTGGAGAAGGGGAAACAAGAGGGACAAAGGACAAACACAAATATCTAAACACAACTAGGTGACTGGTTCGCGATTGAAAAATTCTGCCTTGTCTTAGCTATCGAACCAGGGCCAGACGGAGTTTTCTCAGTCGCGTACCAGCCACCTAGCTCTCTTTGGAGAATTGTGTTTGCACTTTGTACGCTGTGTCCCCTTCTCCGGGGATTATTTTCATTATTCTTGTTCTAGCTCGCTTGCGCCTTTGCATTAATTGCATTATCATCTAAATCTTAAAATGCAGGCCGTTAACTCTTGTTGGTGTTAAACTTAGTGGCAGCTGCTATAACCCGTTTGCTTTACTGACGTCTACACTCCTGCGTTAGTTCCGTTTTTAGAGCGCTCCGTCGAAATGAAGAGGTCCCTGGTTTGATACCGGGACAGGCGGATTTTTTTCAGTCGTGTACCAGTAACCTAGCTGCGTTTAGATACTTATGTTTGCTATTTATCCTCATAGTTCTCCTTCTCCAGGTATTATTATCGTCATGTCTAGCAGTTCGTCTATATTGTCAGCGGACAAGTAAAAACAAATAAAAGAACTGAAACGTTTAATGGGGCGAACTTGTGCCCAAAAATAAAAAGGAAACAGAAGATAACAGCAGAGCGTCGCCGGCGTCGAAGTCGGCGTAACAGCAGAGTCGAACGCTGGGGCGAAACTGAATCCGCTCGCTGTTGCGGAGTCCCTTATGTCAGCTCCTCGTGGGTCTTCTGGATCATTCGGCGTAAACTTTCGGTGCGTAGAATATCCGGAACTCGATCAGACGAGAATGTTCTCGAACTTACGGGAAGGCCAAATTTAAAGAATAAATAAAAGGACAGTCCGCTGACTGCAATCGAACCCACACCTTCCGCGCGAAAGTCAAGCGCGGTAACCACTCGGCCACGCACGCACTTGCTCGCCGACGCGCGCGGCATTACTCCCCCTTTAAAAGCGCATCGTCTCGATGCGACGTGCCGGGAACAAAAATACAGCAAAACAAAAATAATGGGAAACTACGTAGACTTGTGCAGACAATCCTATCCAGCGTATTACAAGACACAATTCACAGTCCTATCGATCGTAGTACGGCTTCAGTCGCACGACGTGGACGACTTCCGGTCGTGGAGGGCGGCGTGATGAAGTCCGCGTTTCGTCGGGCATCACCTCGTAGTTCAGATCCCTCGAGTCGACGAAGCACCTTGTAGGGTCCAAAGTAGCGTTTTAGGAGTTTCTCGCTGGAGACCACGGCGGCGAATCGGTGCCATACTATCACCCTGTCTCCGGCCAGAGGTGGACATCCCGACGACGAAGGTTGTAGCGGCCAGTGTCGACACGTTGTTGGGCTTTAATCAGCAAGTCTGGCAGAGCTGACGGACTTCTTCTGCCCGTTGGGCAACCATCTGGGCGTCGTCGCTTCCGTCGACAGCCGGTTTGTGTGGTAACATAGTGTCCAGCATTGTCGTTACCTTCCGCCCATGCACCAGTTGAAAGCGGTGTCGCCCCGGTGGTCTCCTGTATGGCCGTGTTGTAGGCAGATGACGCACGGCAACACCTCGTCCCGTGTCCTGCTAGCTCCACGTCGACGTACATGGAAATCAAGGCTGGCGATGGTCCTGCTGCAGGGGCGTTCCGTCAGCCCGTCAGTCGGAAGATGGTAGCCGCCGTGGTTCGCCGGTGGTTGGTGGTGGCTACAGACGGGGGAATCTCCTGACATCAGCTGGGCCAGTGAACGACGATCCACGTCTAGGTCGAGACTTCGGGGACGCCGTGCCAGCGGAGGACAATGGACCAGAGGAAAACAAGGCGACTCCAGCGAGCCGTGTCTGATGGAAAAGCTTTAGTCTCGGCGTGCCGTGTGACGATAATCGGTTGCCAGAGATTATTCATCGGTTCCCTGAAGGCCGATGTTGGGAATGGTCTTAGGCAACTCCATCTCCGATTTGCTGAATGGGGCAGATGGTCGCTAACAGGCTGAAGAAGTCTGCGTCGGTTTCGTGGCGTGGTTTTTCAATACGCGATCGGCAAGATTAAAGCGTACAGGGCTGCTCGCGCTTTGGGTCAGAAATGCTGCGTATCCCGCAAGAGGCCCTACCACAGCCGTGTCCTGCCGCCGGTCATCGGCATGAACATTCGAAGACTTGAAGAGCTGTGCTGCCATCACTGGCGTTAACGCCAGACACGCCAGGTTGTTATTCACCAGTTCTCAGTACACCTGTCGATCGAAAAGGCTGTGTTCGTAATGCAGCATGTGGTTCGCGCTCTGTCCCCGGTGTCGATGATGCTCGTGCCCAGGGTCGTCTCGCTGGAGCGGCAGCAGACTAGGCGCTGAGGAAACACTCAATGTCGTCACCTTGCAGGAAAATACCGCGCGACTAGGCCCCACAGGCAGTCGGCGTCATTGTGTCTCGGGCCGACCTTGTACACCACGGTAATGCCGAACCTGGACAGAATCGGCCTGAGCAGGCGTCCGAGGGGTCCCTTCTGATCTGTCAGCAGCAGAGATGAGTGGCATTCAGAATTTGCTGAAAAGGACGAGCAAATTGCTGAGCGAAACTTTGGCTAAAAGGATGACAGCGAGGCACTCCTTTCAGTCAGCCATGGGTTCCCCGCAAGGAGATAAAGGCCCGACTGCGCAGTGATACCGCTCGTCTCATCGCGCAGGTTTGACTAGTACTGCAACTGGTCTGGTGCATACCGTCGCGGACTTGCTCGTAAACGGTCGAGCAATGCGACCAGCGCTGCAGAGTTCCTGCTGTTTCGCCAGTACCGCTGTGTTCTTCTGGCCCACCTGAACTTTACGGCGTCCGTTCGTGCGGTGTCAGTCATGTGCGGCCACTAGGAAGTTCCCGTTGTACCGCCTGCAGGGAGGCATGCCAGAGTCCGAGAAATCTTCGTCGGCCTCTTTGTCAGACGGCGGTGCAGTGGTTGCAGCGACGGCCCGGGTCTTCGGGGTCAGGGAGAACGCTTCCGTAGTTCACGTGACGGGCCAAGGAACTCTTAGCTCCCTAGCAAGAACCGATACACTTGGTTGGCTTCGATGGACAGGCCGGCGGTCCTGATGGCTTTGAAGCACGGGCCTGAAGTCAGTCTCAGGGTGCCTCGCCCGGAACTTCGTGGAGAATACCACGACATCGTCCAGGAAGACGAGGCAGCTCTGCCATTCCAGACCGCTGGCATCGGTGTCCATGACACGCTGAAGGTGGCTGGTGCGCTACAAAGTCCGACGGCATCACTTTGAACTCGGACAGTCCGTCGGGAGTGACGAAGGCAGTTTTCTCGCGGTCGCGTTCGTCGTCGACTCCAATCTGCCAGTGCTCACTCTTCAGGTCCATCGATGAAAATATCGGAGTGACGCAGTCGGCTCAGCGTATCATCGATGCGGGGGAGCTGATAGAGGTCCTTCTTAGTCACAGCAGTTCGATCGACGATAGTCTCCGCAAAACACTTAGTGGTTCCGTCCTTCTTCTTTACAAGGACGACTGGGGACGCCCACGGACTTCTTGAGGGTTGAATGATGTCGTCGTTAAGCATTTCCTGTACTTGATGTTGAATCACCTTCCTTTCCTTTAAGGAGACTCTGTACGGCGACTGCAGACGGGGAGCTGCGTCGTTTTCGGTACTGATGCGATGCTTCGCTCACTGGTGTTGGCGAACTTTTGACGACGTGGCAAAACAGTCACTGTATTCGGCGAGGAGACGAACCAGCTGCCGGCGCTTAGAGTCGGGAGCTCGGGATCGATGTCGAGCTGCGGTGGCGACGTGCTCTTCTGCTGGGACGGCGAGGTTCCTCAGCGATGGTGGTGACCACGGCTGATGCCTGAAGCCCTCGACGTGGCCCACAGTGGTACCCTTCGTCAGGTGCTGCGCGCTCTGTCTCGAAAGTTTGTCACGAAAACAGTTGTACGTCCTTCTTGAAGATCCGTTACGCCTCGTGCAACGCCAATTCCTTCTTCAAGGAGCAGTTGGACGCTGCCTTCCAGAAGAGGTTCATCGTGCATGGATGCGTCGGTTATGACGGTTACGAAAACACTCGACCGCGGTGGCAGGTTCACGGGGCTGGCTAGCAACTCGGACCGCGGTTGACATCGTGTTGGTCTCCCACCGGCGGCAGAACAGGCTTTCGCAGCGTCAACTGGTTCGCCCCGAGGTCGATCATGGCGCCATATTCGTAAAGAAAGTCCATTCCGAGGATAACGTCCCTCGAACAGTCTTGCAGAATGACGAGCTTGACAGGGCACGTCTCATCGTGGATCTCGACGCGAGCAGTCCATCTCCCGACTGGTGTGATGAGAGTGCCCACTGGCGGTTCGTATTTGAGGGCCTTCTACGGCGTTGTCACTTTTCGCAAGCGGCGAGAGAGCTCTCACTCAAGACTGAGTAGTCTGCTCCGGTGTCCACGAGTGCTGATGCGTCGTGATCGTCGATAAAAACGTTTAGGTTGTTGGACACCGAAGCAGGAGCGTCGTTCCGATGCGTGGCGTCGGGAGAGTGGGAGCGCTCCGTCGTTCTTGGAGGCTCTTTACTTCCGGTCGTCTTCGGCAACGCCACTACGCAGGCGTTGTCGCACTCAGTTTTCCCGTCGACGCAGAGGAGACAGGCTTTCTCGGCGGTGTCGTGGCGCTGGAGACGCTGAACGTCGTGGCGATGGTGAGCGAAATTCTACGACGGAGAGACAGCACTGAGAGAGGGCGAGCGTCGGAGGTACTCCTCGATGTTGCGAGGGCGTTCGCCGTACCTCGGGCGTGGGTCATTCGGGTGGAAACCACGCAGCCCAAGTCGACGCTAAGGGGCAGCCGCGGTAGGTGTGGTCGGCTTTCCTCAGTGGTAGCAGAGCGGGCGACGGTCGGCCGTTCGCCACACGTAGGTCTTCCTCTTCGAGGGTCGCTCCAAGCGGACGATACTCGGCTTGTTCCTCCTGACGCTGAGGGTACCGCGACGTTTGGGCGTCTCTTCGGGGTGGCGTTCTGGGCCTGGCGGGGAGCTTCCGGTGACCGTCGGGCCACGGCGGCGTAGCTCAGCGTCAGTTCTTCTGGCGTCGTCATGTTGATGGGAATTTCAGGTTCGACCCGCCCGTTTGACTTCCTCGCGCACAACCTCGGCGATGGGGAGTGTCACTGGACGACTCGAGGAAGGCAGCAACCCGCTGAGTTCCTCCAGATGACGTCCCGGATGATTTCGTGGATGTCCGGGGTTAGAGGGGAGCTTTCGCCGCTAAACGGGGTGGACGCAGCGACGCCTGGAATTCGTTGGTAGATGGAAGCGCGCGCTTGCAGGGCGCGCTCGATGTTGGTCGCCTCCGTGACGAAGCGCCTCGACGGTGGTCGGCGGGTTGCGGACTCAGGCCTCCGGAAGATGTCGTCCTCATCCCCGCATCAGGATTCGCAACTTCTTTCGTCGGTGGCTTGAGTGGTCGGCGCGAGCAACCAGGTGCAGGACATCCTCGACCAAACTGGTGATGGTCTCGTTTGTGCCCTGGGTCCTCATGCGCAGAAGGTCCTCGGCCCTCTCCGGTCGATACTGGTTTGTGAAAGTCCGTCTCAGCTTATCCTTGCAGGAGGTCCACGAGATCAACGAAGTCTCGTGGTTCTCGAACCAGTGCCTGGCCGTTCCTTTGAGTGCGAAGTAAGATTCTGCAGGCGCTGTTCGTCCGTCCATCGATCAGGCTGGGCCACTCGCTCGTACTGTTGTAGCCAGTCCTCGATGTCTTCATAAGGTTCACCATGGAAGGACGCGGGTGCCGGGCAGCGACAGGTAGGACAGCGACGGGTGGAGTGGACATCGTCGCGATCTTCTTGTTTGGTTTCTGAAGCAGGGGTCCGAGTTCCTGGGGTTGGTCTTTCGTACGGCGGCTTGCTCCGGTGTCGGCGCCTTCTTCGAAGGTAGCCTTCAGGGCTGAGCACTTCACTTGCCGGGATGTCTTCGTTGGTGTACGCTTCACGGACATAGAAAGCGATATCCCGCACCTCCACCAAAAATGTCACGAAGGACAAGTGAAACAAAGAAAATAACTGAAAGAACTGAAACGTCTAATGGGGCGAACTTGTGCCCAAAAATAAAAAGGAAACAGAAGATAACAGCAGAGCGTCGCCGGCGTCGAAGTCGGCGTAACAGCAGAGTCGAACGCTGGGGTAAAACTGACTCCGCTCGCCTTATGGGAGTCCCTATGTACCCTCGTGGGTTTCTGCATCATTCGGCGTAGAACTTTCGGTGTGTAGAATATTCGGAACTCGATCAGACGAGAATGTTCTCGAACTTACGAGAAGGCCAAATTGAAAGAATAAATAATAGGACAGTCCGCTGGCTGGAATCGAACCTAAACCTTCCGCGCGAAAGTCAAGCGCGGTAACCACTCGGCCACGCACGCGCTTGCTCGCCGACGCGCGTGGCAATATTAAGGTGAAGACATCCATCGCTGCCTTAGCGGGCCAGTGCGTGACACGCTCGCAGACTTAGCTCGTGGCCTATGCGGTAAAATGATGTCTAAGCATTAGCCAAGGTTATGCGCTTGAGCTGAGTCATACTCGAATTGCGCGCACGTCAGGAGATATATAAAAAAATTGGTTGGAAAAATAAACGAGGTATAACCACTCAAGCGTGCATGAATGAAAGGCACTCTAGGAAAATGTGTATAAAAGGCAAAATAGGCTTTTCTGAAACGATTCAGAGGTCCGTCATAGTTTTGTTAGAGGTAGGTGGAACCTTTCACTAGTTTTCCGGGAGAGCAGGTGGCCATTAAAAGCGGCTCTAAAGGATTTGTGGGAGAAACCACATGCGCCTCGTGGAAAACCTTTCATTCTGCCCCCACGTCTCCGGTGCCGAAGCCTACATTCTCCGCCGGTTTGAAGACACATTGATCATCACGCCTTCCGTGTCCTGGTCGGCATTTCCCGCCAGTCTGGAACTTCTAAACTCCAGAACGTCTAGAGCCTCCAAGGACGGCATGCTCCGCTTGTCTACCGGAGAACATTTGTTGGGGTCAAGAGGTTCGGCGATATAGTACCGGGCTGGCAGTTTTCGCCAGACTGGCACCGTGCGCCCTGAGGCTTGCCGGAGTCCTTGTAAAGACGTTACAGCCTCAGTAGTTGCGAGAGGGGACGTCGACATAGGTTTTGGGGATACATAACTGGAAAGCAAGTGGAGGTCGGGAGGTCTTCAAGCAAAGAGTTTTCAGTGTTGAGGGTAAGGAGGAGTCTCGGTTCTTGAGCTTGGACAGCTGCTGCTGTGACCAGATCAACGGGGCTTGGGGCGACGGAATGTTTGTTACCAAACCGTCTGATTGAGCTTGCTGTGTTGCGTCGCTTCCTTGGAAGTGATTTGAGTCTGGTTTTGTCGAATCGGGCGTCGTGTAAATCAACCGTTCCCACACCCTTTAGGAGCTACGCGTGGAGAAGCCGGTTGTCCGTTTTTTAATTGACTGGCAGCACCGAGTAATCGTGCACTGTCGTCCTCTTGTCTCATGTGTTTCATCAATCTTTTCTGGGACTTCTTTGGCCCCTCGGACCAGAGACGCTCGTCCAGTTAGAAAAAAGCGACGCTGATGATGTAATCACGAGGGCACCAGAGGAGCCACCGTGAACGTACTCAAGATTCATCCACGGAAGCGGGTGTTATGGCGTTTCTGCGGTATTCGACAAAATGTGCGCTGACATTTAGTGGGTAATTTATCCATTTGACTTTAAATCTATAACTACGATATGTTTCAAATAATTCACAAGTGGCATTTAAGGAACACGTTGGCCACATATCTGGCCTCATCGCTTCTCATACAACTGATGGAACCATGGCTTTGAGTACATACTGTCTGCTATGCTCCTGCAGAGTTTCTACGTGTATACAAAGCCTTTGATTGTTTACAGTAATTTGAGCCACCATGCTGCTTTTATTAGCTACATTTCTCTCAGGAGAGGTGTGAGGCTCAAGAGCTGTAAAATCAAAATCTCAAGGGCTAAAGCTATATGTCTAAAGTGTTGAAGGGGTAAAAAGGTTTTGTGTCCTTGGTTGAAGGGTTCATGGGCTAAAATGAGTAAAATGGTTTCAAAAGGCTGATACGGGCACACACAACTTATAAGGTAGAAAAGGTGTTTTCAATAGAAGAGTGAAGTCACCACCCGCAGCCTGGAGTGTTGGTAGTTTAGGGATGACGGCGCCATTGTGTGTGATAAGGGTTGGAGGAGCTGCCATTCCGAATTAGAAAGCAGTAGTAATTCAGATTTTTATGAGGAGACACTGAAGGCCAATGCACTGAGCGACCACAAGAGTCTGCACGGGAGCCCTTCTCCAGTTCAAAGAGCAAGACGCCCAGTATCTAACTCAGATATGACGGGCGATCCAGGCGTGTCAGCACTGGATAGCACTCTCACGACTGCTACTTTACAGAATCGAGCATCGCCAGATACCAACGGGAACCGTAATCAAGCACGGATTCTGAGGTCGACGCAAGTCACTGAAAGAGTCAGCAGCGCAGGCCACGCCCCTCTACGTCACTGAGGATCGGCGCAAGCGAGAAGCTGCCATCAGATTTCCGGGCCTACCCTATATAAGCGGTGCTGGCAGAGGAAGTCGACCACTTCAGCGGGCGATCCAGGCGTGTCAGCACTGGATAGCACTCTCACGACTGCTACTTTACAGGTATAGTTGAGTCTACCATTTTTTTACTTTGCCTGGATCGCCCTGCTGAATTGTGAAGTGTTCACTGGCGTCAGATATCAGAAATGGCCGATAAGCAACCGACAACTATTAAGGAAGTAGCAAAACTGTTGTTAGAACTCTCGGCAAAGTTGGACGCCATGAACGAGAAAGTAACAAGTGAGCTAGGAGGAATGTCCCATTCAATGGATTATATGAATAAGAACTTTGAAGAATTCAAAACCACGGTGGAAAACAGCAAAAAGGAAATAAAAGAACTAAAAGCTGAGCAGCTGCAACTGAAAAAGGAAAATATGGAACTCGCCAAAGAGCTTGAAGTGATGAAACGCAACGTGATAGAAATCAAGCAGTACAGCCGCAAAAATAACATCGAGATTAAAGGCCTTCCCCTTGCCCCTAACGAGAATCTTCAGACGGTGATCACCGAGATCGGAAACAAGATAGGCATACAGATAGCGCCGTCGGACATTGACGTTATCCACCGAGTGCCAACAAAGGATAAGAACAAACCTAATGTGATTGTGCGATTCACCACCCACAGCACCCGAGATAGGATCCTGACGGCAGCAAAACGACTACGGCTCAGCACTTCTGATTTCGGCTTTGAGCATGCGAGTCCTATCTATGTAAATGAACACCTCTGTCCAGAAAGCAAAATTCTGCTTGGAAAGGCAACAGAAAGAAAAAAGGCCAGCAACTGGAAATTCTTGTGGGTAACACAGGGGAAAATCCTCATGAGGAAAGCAGTAAACTCTGGCGTGGTTCAAATCTGCACAGAAGCTGATCTTCACCTTATTGCATAAACGAAGACTAACACCGTCCTAAATTAGCCGAACAACAGATGTTCTCAATTAAATCGGTTAATAAAGCTCATAAAAATGGAATATTCTCTGTGCTACATTGCAATATACGGAGTGTAAACAAAAATATGGACGCGCTCTGCGCAATACTAAGTCAACATGAATTTCACTACGATGTCTTAGCATTATCTGAGACATGGCTCAAAGATAATGAACATATTAACTTTTCTGGGTATAATTGTATTTCTCTTCCGAGACCAACGACCACAAGAGGTGGAGGGGTTGCTCTACTAATCAAAACAGGACTGACGTTTAAGAAATGCAACGAATACAGCTATACACAAAGTGCTGAGTACGAAATTCTTTTCGCAAAAATCTCGAATAATATTATGATCGGAGTGGTATACAGGGCCCCGGGATCATGTATGAATAGTTTTCTCGGAAAACTGGAAGACATTCTTGCACAAATGACGGTACGGGAGGGCAAGGTAATAATCTGTGGAGATTTTAATATAGATGTATCAAGGTCATTAAATAACGAGTATCTACTCTTGTTGCAATCATTCAATTTTACAAACCTTATAAATAATCCTACTCGATGGGGAAACGAAACTGCCTCGGTTATTGATCATATACTATGTAACTTTAGTGTCGAGGATTCTTTATACGGGGTTCTAGATGTTTCCTTGACTGATCATTCACCAATAATATTATTAACAAGAATACCTGTGGTTTCTAATCACAAACAATATAAAAGTTACACAATGAAAAAGATTAATTATAAAGAGCTAAGTAGCCGGGTACAAGCGCTGACGTTTGAGGACATTACTTCTGCAGACGTAAATGAAAATTATAGATGCTTTCATAACAGGCTCCGACAATGCATAACCCAGTCCACATCCAATGAACGCAAGGGCTACTATAGTGAACCAATCTGCCCATGGATGACAAAAAGTATATTGGAAATAGTTAAAGCAAAAGACCATTTCTATAGGAAAATGAAACAACACAGAAATAATGCATATTACCATAACCAATTTAAAGTGTACCGAAATAAGGTAACTGCGCACATACGGCGACGGAAAAAAGAATACTATAGTTGTAAGATCACAGAATGTGGAAATGATATAAAGAAGATGTGGTCAATTATAAATTCTGTCATTAAACCTACTGTACAAAGTCCAAAGCTACCGGATCCTGTGGTTATTGGCTGTCAAAATCAATATGACGTTGCGAATAAATTTAATGAATACTTTTGCACTGTAGGTACTATACTGGCTAGTAGCCTTGCAGAACCAACAGTAAGCCAGCCTTCTACCTCAGTTACGAACTCTTTCAGTTTTTATGATATAACAAGCGAGGAGATCATATCAATAGTAAAAGGAATGCCGGGGGATAAGGCGCTTGGGAACGATGGTATATCTATAAAAATGATTAAGGACAACATTAATATTCTTAGTAAGCCTCTGGAAACAATATTCAACCAAGCGTTTTATAGTGGGACTTTCCCTGACCTCCTGAAAATAGCAAGAGTAATACCAATATACAAGGATGGGGACGTAAATCAACTATCTAATTATCGACCAATTTCAGTTTTAAACACTATCAATACCATTTTTGAAAAGCTAGTAGCAGCTAGAATGATTGACTTCCTGACTCGAAATAAAATTATAACAGAAGAACAGCACGGATTTCAAAAAGATAGATCTACTAGTACTGCGGTCTTAAATGTAAGTCAATTTATTAACACAGCTTTAAATAAGAATCAAATAGTAGTTGGCATTTTCTTAGATATAAAAAAGGCCTTTGATACCGTTAATCACGAAAAATTAATTACTAAGTTAGAAAGATATGGCTTCCGTGGTTTTTCTTTGGACTTCTTCAAGAGTTATTTATCGTCGCGCTCGCAACAAGTCAACATCGGGGATCAATACTCTACCAATGAGATGGTGCTCACAGGAGTACCTCAAGGATCTGTGCTGGGGCCGATTCTTTTCTCTCTCTATATAAATGACTTACCTAAAGCAGTTGGAAAATTAAACGTAACGATGTATGCGGACGATACGGTATTGCTGGCATCTGGTAACTCCTGGGGTGAACTGGAGGGGAGATTAATCAAAACCTTAAACAGATGGAGAGTTGGTTTTTGAATAATAAGTTAACTTTAAACTACCAAAAAACAAATTATATAGTGTTTGCTTCCCCACATAAGGTCACTCCAACAGAGGCGCAAAATATACAAATAGGTAATAAGTCCATTCAAAAGGTAGAACATATTAAATATCTAGGAGTGATTCTTGACTCTTGTTTCAACTGGAAACCGCACATCGAAGCATTATGTAAAAAACTGGGCTATTCGGTTTACACGTTACTTAAAGCCAGACAATACTTTAATTCTAAAACTTTAAGATTGATTTATTACAGTATTTTTCATAGTCACTTACAATATTGTGTAGTATCGTGGGGTTTTACATATCAAAGCTATCTACAACCGATAGTAACGCTACAAAAGCGGGCATTGAGAATACTAGAATATGCAAGTTACAACGCCCATTCAGCTCCCTTATTTCAAAAACAACAAATAATGCCATTTCATGTCTTAAGAGACTATAGAACTGTAATTCTGGTGCATAATATTGTATCAAATAATATACCACTCCCATCACGTATATTTGTACAATCAGGTAGAGTCACGAGGAATGTTCTTATAAATAACTTCAATACTCCGCCCTATAGCAATACTTATGGTCAACGTCTAATACAGTATGTAGGTACAAAAATTTGGAACTCATTAAGCACAAACATAAAAGAAAGTAAAACATTTGCATTGACTGTAAAAAAGCATTATTTGGAAATGTTGTAGAACATGCATTTTATTTGTGAGGCACAAGCACGAGTGCCAGGACCGACCCGCATGCCTTATATTGGTACATTTGTATGGATCCAGAACTAGCCTTGCTGGCTAAGGATCCAGATGCGATATGCAGTGGACCGACTGCTAGATCTAATAACTGGTTGACTATGTCGATCAGAACCGGATGCGTATACGAAGCTGCAAAAGAATAACGGTAACTACAGACTATACAATCATGAGCGATGCTTTCTGCAAGGCCATATACAAAACCCTTTTAAACCAGTTGGTTTTGAAAGCATAAGTCAACAGAAGAAAAAACGTTTATTTAAGAAATCTAAAAAAGCCGGAAATTAATGCTTGGGATATATGTAACCTGACTAATGCTTTTAACGTTTTGAAATCATGAATTGCCATTGGAAAACCCGGAACGTTACGGAATTCGTGAAACAGCTTTAATTGTTCTTCAATCCTACCTTGAGAACCACAAAACATACATGTGTTGGAAACATTTTAATTCCACCATAAAGCCGGTATTATCAGGCGTACCACAGGGCAGTATTCTAGTACCTTTTCTTTTTACTATTTATGTCAACGATATTGTATAACTACTAACCAAACCACTATATTAGTTTTATATGCAGACGATAAGACCCTTCTTTTGTAGCTGACGAAGCACATCAACTTATATTCAGGGCTAACAGAGTATTACATAAATTAGATGATGAACTGATAGTGACGATGTAAAAATAAATACCAGTAAAACAAAAGCAATATTAAACAGTCAGAAATATAAAGTTCTATCTTCGTTACGTAGTAATGTATAAATTCCGTCAATATTGAATTCGTTGCTTCTTTCAAAACTCCTTGAAGTTGTGTTTTCGCAAACTGTGCTCGGAATGACCACAATAAAAAAAAAAAACAGATAAGCAAATGTCGTAGGTTTCGTATATAGGAACCGTTATATACTTTCAAAGTAAAAGTATTACTAAATAAGTCTCTATTTATTTCCCATTTAAATTACTGTCATCTGGTATTGGGGACTACCGAGGCAAGAAATCTTAGTATAATAACCATACTTCAAAAACGAACATTACGTAATATTGCTAATGTTCCTTTTTACTCGCGTAATGAAATCCTGTTCAGAATGTATAAAATGATGAACATCTATAACATGTAGATAGTTAGAGGCTTTCTGTAAAATATAAAAAATAACTGCACAAAAATAATAATACCTACATTACAGAATTAGCTGGTTTGAACCAACGTTTTTCAGAAAATAAATTTCGTAACCCCCAATACTTTGATGTGGAGAGGAGGCAAGTTGGGTTACAAAATAGAAAACATAGTTGGAATAGAACCGCCTAAGACCACTAATTGACAACAATCTCAGGACGACAACCATCCCGTGGTAGTTTTCAGCACTTTAGTGCTGTCTGGAGGCAAGTTGGGTCACAAAATTGAAAACTTTGTTGTTGTAGCGTTGTCTAAGACCAATGATTTACTCTGATATGGGGACGAGGATGATCCCGTAATATTCCTCAGCATTTAAGCGCCCTCTGGAGGTCCCCCGATGCCCAGCGGATGTGTCTCAGCACCTTCCAGAATGAGGCTAAGCGAACGGTCCAAGCATGTGCAGTTTCAACGGGCCCTTAGCAGGCCTACATTAAGGTTTTCTCTCAAGGTGGCGGTTGCAACTATGTATAAGAAGGTTACATATTAAAAAAAAATCACTGGCCTAATACAAAAACTTGGCTCAGAGAAAGAAAACACAGTTTAGAAATGGTAAAGAACAACCTAACACCCTTGCTCTCTGGTGTATGCTGTAAACTTGGTGAACTATAAACCGAAGATAAAAAGAACCTAAATACCAGCGTCATTTTGTTAATTATCTTAGAGTTTATTTCATGGGGTTCTAGCTTCGCAACAGTTGGGTGCAGGAGAGCTTAGTGGACGTTGAGACCTTCTTTTCAGTGCCGGAGACTGCTGTACAAAAGACCAAAACGCTTAGTGGAAGGAAAAGACACAGAAAGAAGGACGTTTCATACTCAGCTAGCTTCTTTTCTTCCACAAATTTTCATGCACCCAGAATCCTAAGGCTGACTACAGCCATCACTGAACTTTTACAAAGAAATCTAAAGTTACAACTGAAGAACAGGTTACCGGACATCGAGCGCACCATTGTATCCCAAACATTGGTAATTTAAAAGATACACAAAAATTAACCTTCATTCCTTCTTCCCTTGTCCTCCACCTTCAAACTGGACAACGAATCCAACCTTCGCGAAGGACTGGTAGTTTTCAAGACTGGCCTTCCAAACTCCCTACGCTCTCCTTCACTTGCTCCTCTTTCGGACAGAAACACCCAGAAGCAAGTGTTGTTAAGTTCGAACAAGAAACTTTCTTAGATTGAAACGTGTGAGGTTGTTGTAAAACGCTCGTGCATGTGAAGTAACAGTCCATTTGGCTCGTATGAATCGCTCACCATAAAGATGACTATGGCTAAAATATGATATTTTTGAAGGTGAATAGATCAACAAATGAAACCTTGCTTCCGCTTGCTTTCTTCTCCTGGTGTCCTACCATCACGGCACTCAAATTCGTATGTTACCAGTTAATGGGATTGATAATAAACAACAAAAACTTTTAGCCTTTCAACTTTGGTGAAGAAGGAAGACCAGCGAAGCTGTATTACGGTGGGAATGAAGTAATGGCCGGCGGCAAGTCGGCAAGCCAGAGTGGAAAGGCTCGAAAGGTTGCGCCACCACCAAAGGTCCCACTCTTGCGAAACACAGCCTTTTGAGTTCACTAATGATATCAATGAGAACCTGCATCTCGCACTGAAACACATGCCATATTTATTGATTGCCAGAAAGCGTTCGACAAAGTGCCTCATCACCGCCTCATGTTAAAGATACGTTCATTGAAAATAGACCGTTTTGTTATCGAATGGATCTCAATTTTTATTTATAACCGCACACAAAGCGTTCAATATAACGATAAAAATTCTTTATAACAAAATGTCAAATCAGGTGTGCCCCAGGGATCGGTGCTCTGTCCTTTGCTTTTCGAATATATCTAAATGACTTGCCAACTTGTATTCGGTCCACAATTAGGTTATATGCTGACGATTGCGTAATCTATCGGAAAATAGAAAGGCTAAATGACTGTGCATTTTTACAGGGCGACTTGACATGTCTCGAAGCATGGTGTGAAGAGCGTCAATTGAAAAGTAATGTTTCCAAAACAAAATTTCTCAACTTTAATACCAAACGTACATCAACCCATTTCAACTACACTATCTTTAATTCGTCTATTGAAAATGCTCCAACATACAAATATCTTGGGGTTCACTTTACCTGCAATCTTTCATGGGAGCTTCACATAAATTACATTACTGCAAAGGCTAACAGAACCCTTGGTTTCCTGAAGTGACACCTCTACCTGGAAACACGGGACGCTCAACTAATCGCATATTTATCTCTCATTCCACCCAAGCTTGAAAATGCATCTCTCATCTGGAACCCGCATCACTCATATTTAATCGATAAGTTAGAAACCATAAAAAACCGAGCTATTCGCTTCATACTGATCGTAACTACACCCGCACAAGCATTACAGGATTAAATCAGCAACTTAATGTTCCACTTCTTGCAGACCGTCGGAATGTGTCACGGCTGATTGCCCTGCACCAGCTGTACTACCATTCGCCATTCAAAAAAGATAAGTATTGCAGAGCCGCCATCCACATCTCCTCACGCAAAAACAACACACGGAAACTTCACGTCACCACTCCTAGGACTAACATCTACAAGTTTTCACCTTTACAGCTGTCTATTACCGACTGGAATTCACTCCCCGATAACATTGTAACAACAGAAGATCCCAGCCCGTTTCGAGCCGCACTGGGCCGCTCTTTACACGTAATTAACCTAAACTGTTGTTTTTTGTGTGTGTTTTCTTTGTGAGTTTTAATATATATTGCTGTTTGTCCTCCCTGATCTAAAGCCCCCTGAGGGCGATATAAGGGTACAATAAATAAAATGAAATGAAAATGAAATCTACGAGCGACGGCGGAAAGCGGACAACCCGCAAACACAACGCTCTGGACAGCTACCGCCATCTTTGAGCGACGGCGGCAACCAAAGTTTTGTGTCGACATTTCTTTGCGGGGGACACGATCCTGGGAAACTAGCCCTTAACAGCTCGGCTGTAAAAACAACTTTGTTTGATCGAGTCGAATATCGTAATCATCAAAATACAAATGTAACGTATATGTGACCAGTTTTAAGCCGTAAAGGAAACGAGATCCTTTATCACAAACAAAATTTGTAACGGGAACGCGGCCGAAAATCAGAAGATACAAGAAACAAGCATTCGTTCCTTTTTTTGTCTTTGTTTCGAGGAATGTGTTTAACATTGACGACACGGAACTGAGGGGGAGAGGAGACGAAAGCTCGAGGGGACGTCAGAATGGCGAGCTTTGACTGCAACGATTAGTGGTCGACGCGAAGGTAGCTGCATTTGTCATCTACTCAGTGCTCAACCGAATTCGATTCCGAACACCAAATGCCGGACGCATGTGTCAGGAATCGTATATGTTTGATGAGTAAGTAGAGACAAAGGCATCTTTCTTTGCGCTTACCCACTAATCGTCCAAGCCAGAGTTCGGCGTTCTGATGTCCCCGCGCCCTCTCGTCTCCTTCTCTCCCTCCGTTTCTCGTCGCATTGAGCTGCAGTGACCTGGATTGGTCTCCCCCAAAGTCTATTTCGTCCCTGCTGTGGCTTCTATTTTTCTCCCAGGTTTGTTCTAAGACGCTTCTTCCATCTCCTTTCTCATCCGCGCATCGTTTCATCCTCGGAATCCTTAAACCCCGTTTTCTGCCAGGTAACGCCATTTTGTTTTTGCACTAGAAATTATGAAAGAACGGGCAATGAACGAAAACTGTACATTTAAGCACTGCACCAGGTACCTTCAAGACTTGGCCATATGGGCCATATTAAAAAATATAGCACAATTCCGTTTCCATAATAATTGTTTTTCTTCCTCATTTATCGTTCAGGCCAGGCGGGAGTGGAATTTACTTCCAGGGGTGTTAGGTTCAATTTCGGATCATAATGTTTTTACAAAAAAAAAAGACATGTTTGTTTTCAAGCGTTATTTTTAATTTTTTTGTATGTATTTTGAAAATGTTTTTTTTGTACGCACTCTTTTATGTATCCTTTACACTGCATAATTTGTAAGGGCACAGCAAGTTTTGCGTAAATAAATATAAAAAAGTATATAAAATGGTTGTTTGCTCTTGCCTCAGCACTAGAGGGTTGCTGAAAACATGTTTCCCTCGTGTTGATGAGTGAAATTGTCGGAGTAATTATCATTGTATGGCAATAATAACTATCAAAAAGCAGCCCTAGCATCACCTGATCTGGACTCCCGTCGTAGAAATGCTGGTCTGTGTTTATTCGAGAAGCTTTATCATCGTAACCCATTCCTCCACCAGAAATTCATTTTTGAACAATCTTATCACTCAGCTAAATTCTATACCATTTATAAGATTGGCATGCAAAGCGTTAACGCTCACTGATTGGACATCTCCTTTATAATTACGAACATCACATGTCTGAAACCACCTTCCCTCTTCAGTTGCTGCAATTAGTAATGCTACTATGTTTAAAGAAACGCTTTTTAACGGCATATTTAGTTGATTTCATTTCTATATCTTTGTATGCTCACTTCCCTCTGTAATGCACCTTGTACCTTGAAATTAAGTAAATAAACAAACCAATAAATAAATAAATAATCTGTTCCCTTAATATGAAAGCGACTTAAACGCTGGAGAGGAGGTAAGGAGGGACTGGCCCTCTTTCTAGTGTTGAATCATATGCCTTGGTTGAATTCTCCACTATGAAAATGTAGAGGACTATATATGTAAATGGGGCTTGACTTGGTCTTCTAAACCTGGATATGGGTGTAGCCGACGTGTCCCGGACATTCCTCTTGAGAAGTATTGTTCCAAATCAAGCTATCGCGAGTTCCCACACATGGAGGTCGGACGTTTGCTGGGCAGAAGCACCTCCAGCGAGGCGAGGAGTATCGAGAGCTTCCTAAATTGTGTACTTTCCGAAGGAACGGTTGGCGATACCTGCGCTTTCGCTGACTTAACTCCCGAAGAAAAGGGCAGTCAGTCCTAACCCGAGCGGCGTCTGCTTTGATTGTTTACTCGTCTTTTCCGAGTACAAAAGTCATCTTTACCTGTCGAGGCTAATTCTAAGCACAAACCATACTGGATCCTTGCGAAAACATTCGAGATAAATTATTGGCTCAGTTTCTTTTTTATTCATGTAGCAATGGTCGAAGCTTGACGGCTTGACGTGGCTCGATGAAAGAAGAAGATAGCTGGCATATTCGCGTTCCCTTTTTAAAAGTTAGAATGTTTTAAATCTTTAAAAATCTTAAATCATTAAAACACATTTGAAAGATTTAAAATGTGTTGACTTTACGTGTGCAGTCAACGCAACAGCCTACCGTCCTGATGACATGTTTCAATAAATCCACCTTGTCTGGAGCTTCGTGATATGTAGCCTCACAGCGATGTCTTCTCACAAGGCTTTTTTCTATCTTCTTCGCAAGTCGATCCGCTTTTGCGCGTCTGTGGTGGTGTTCCTCGCCAAGGCTTGGCGCTCAAACAACAGGCTGCGTTTAAATTGCTCAGATTTTCCGTACTTTATTGTCAATGACATTTCACCATTCAAGAATTTTTTCTTCTTTCCCAACCCCTTCCCTTAAATCTCGAATACGATTATGTCTCTCATTTGGGACAAGAGACACGTGCTCAAGAAATTTACATGGAACTCTGGTACTATGAAGATACGGTAGTTGTGGGAACAATGTTTAGCGACACTTTCAGGAATAGAAACCACCGTTTCTACTCTCCGATCATGGGCAAATATTTTGTGGGTCGCTCGTCGATACTGCCCAATCACGCCGAGCTCCGTTCTCGCCCAAGGAAAACACAGGGGACAAACATTACCATCAGGTAATTTGTAATGGTACTTAGGTGGTTCCCTGTCCACTCCGGGCCCGAATGGTGGGGGCATGACTACCTGCGGTTCCCCGACCTCTGGTCCGGCATGGTTCTGCGAGTGAAGGGGTCTCTGAGCGGCCTCTGCTCCGCTGTTTCGCCTTGTACGTCCTCTGCCAATCTCGCTCGACCACCGTCTGCCAAATCGTTCTGTCTCTCCCGCCCGTGCTCGCTCTTTCTCTTTGCTAGAGCCCTCTTCTTCCGCGCCCGCCCCTATTAAAAATCCGACAAAAACTTCCAGTTACATCCGGTGCAAACTGGTGAAGTTTCACCCATTTTCATCCGAAACCAGCGTAGTTGACCAGTCTTTGCTGGAAGGTTTGCTGGCAGCCACTCTCGGATACCATATGTTATTGGAAATTTCACCGGCAGCTACTCTCGGTTGCCAGATTTGGCTGGAAAGTTTTCCGGCAGCCACTTACGTTTAGCAGATGACCCGGCTTTGCTGGAAGTTTTACCGGCTATCACTCGTTTCCTCGTTTACCGAACACCACTGCAAGCCGACGCGATGGGAACGACTAATACCGAAACGAGCCGGGATCTGTGTGTTTAATTGTGGTGCCTAGAACGAAGAGCGGACGCGTCCCCACGCACCCTCTTTACCTCGCGTTGGGTGCGTAAAAAAAAATGTAAGAAAAACTTTTTTTTAATAAAAATATTTTTTTGACAACGAACGCAAACTGAACGCACGGCAACGAACGGACGCTCAATGTCGGCTTCGCGTTCCATGTGTGCGACTTGTATCTTCCAGAGCAGCTGGATGTGCGGATAAAAAAAGAAAGATATTTCAGTGCCCTGTTGCTTGTGCCTCTTCGTCCGTCCGGCTTCAGAAGCATCCAGTGAGCGAAGTAAACGCCGGAGACGCCGCCGTGGCGGCGTCAGGGACGACACCTTGACTATGCTCAGGATTTCTCAACGGCGGCAGATCTTGGTTGCACGTTAGTGGTTTTCACCTACCGTGCTACTGAAAGTGTGTTAGAGTGCCCGTGTGGTGCATCCTGTACGTTTCCTTAGTTGAACTACCATACATCTAGGAATTGACGCAGCGGCACTGTACCTTGAAATATATTTTTGCGACAAGGAACTTCCCAGGCAGCACATGACGTCGAGATGACGTCGAAATAAGGTCCTAGACGTTAGGCGACGTCGAAGTCCTTAAGAAACTTTTTATCGACGGCACATGGTACGTCCACATGAGAGGTTCTGACAACGTCAAACACGCGACGTAGTGACAACGTCATAAGCTTAACCTTGAAGTCCTCAACAGTAATCGACGTCTCTTCGACGTCTTGTATGAGAAGTTCTTTGAACGTCAAGCACGAGACGTCATAACAATGTCCTGAGTAACACTTTGACGTCTTCGACATTAATCGACGTCAGTTCTACGCTTTCTCTGGGAAGTTATTTGAACGTCGAGCCCGAGACGTCCCAACAATGTCCTGAGCAACACCTTGACGTCATCAACATTATTCGACGTCAGTTCTACATTTTTTCGGGAGGTTCTTCAAACGTTGAGCGCGAGACGTCCCAACAATGGCTAAGCAACACCTTGGCGTCATTGGCAATAATAAACGTCAGTTCTACGTTTTCTCCGGGAATTTCTTTGAACGTGGAGCACGAGACGTCCCAGCAATGCCCTGAGCAATACCTTGACGTCATCGACATTATTTGACGTCATTTTTACGTTTTTTGGGAAGTTCTTCGAACGTTGAGAGCGAGACGTCCCAACAATGTCTGAGCAATACCTTGACGTCATTGGCATTAATAGACGTCAGTTCTACGTGTTTTTCCGGGAAGTTATTTGAACGTTGAGCGCGAGACGTCCCAACGATGTCTGAGCGAACACATCGATCACCCTGAACAAGCGCCTTACAGAGCCCAAGGTGTTGTCATATCACTTTTAAAATTTCTCGTCAGTGTCAGCATTTTCGATACTGTGCATGCAATCCACCTTTCAACTTGGCTTAGCTGCAGAAGTCTCTTATATTATTATCATTCTCGTGATTGTTGTTTTAGCAGGAACTGCTTAAAAGCCGAGAAATCAGAAAAACAAAATACAGGATTTAGCTCGGAGTCAGCGGGGCTGTTTATAGCATTTTTAGGGTTTCTAACTTAATATCAGCGTCTTTGACGCTGTAAGAGAATGATAATATTGTAAGAGATTTCTGCAGCTGAACCAGGTTGAAGGGTGGATAGCATGCACAATATAGAAAACGCTGTCATTGACGAGAAATCTTAAAAGTGATATGACAGGTCCTTGGGCACTGTAGGACGCTTGTTTAGGGTGACTCCGAATTACACCTAAAACTGTGTAACCCTGGAAGTGGCAGAAAAAAAATCCCGATCAATAGTGAGCTGAAGGAACACCGCTCCCATGATTCCTAGAGTGCGGGCCTGGGCGCTTGGGGGTTTTAGCAAATGGTCTATTGCGTCCGAATACACACGCTTTCGCGAACATACCTTCGAGCAGCGAAGCCAGACCCGGCTGACTCCATTCTTCCATGGTGGCCCAGGTCGAGACCGCTATCAATTGACATCATCCCGTTCAGTCTCGACGTATGCTTTACGGTTTACGGTCGTTAAATGGGACGTTATTTCAACGTTGACATAACCTTATCACAGATGTGCGCTCGACATTTTATGTCGTTAAATTGGACGTAATTAAATCGCTAATATGACGTTCTCAATTGACATCCCGTTCAGTCAGACGTATACTCGACGTTTTATGGTCGTTAAATGGGACGTTGTGTCATAGTTGATATAACGTTATCACTTGACTTCCTGTCCAATTCAGACGTGCACTCGACGTTCTAAGGTCGTTAAGTGGGACGTTATGTCGACGTAAAATCCACGCTTTTTCGAGACATTAGCCTTTCCATATTACCGCCGAAAGGACCTGACGTTCAGACTTTCGACGTTGTTTCGACATGTGGTTCCTGACGTCATCAACCTTCTTTCGACGTCTTTTCAACGTGTCTGTGCTGCTCTGGGTTGGTTGTTCCTATTTGGTCTCATTGCTTTTGTCTACAGCTGTGGAAATTGTTTCAGTGTTATCAATCCTGTGAAATAAAGACACAGAACTTTGAGGATCTATATGGACTAACCATTTTAATTGTTACTGAATCGTCCAGCATCCGGTAAACATACGCCACCCACGGTTCACATGCTTCTTTCTAAATGCCTTCCGTTGACGCCCGAAAAAACAAAACAAAAAAACACGGTAAGTTTCGGTGAATACCAGCAACTCTGGGGGCTTCCGGTAATTTTGGGTGAATCCAGGCAAATCCGGTGACTTCCGGTAAATTCCGGCTTTACCGAAAGTGAAAGGGTCCCATAACTCAATAGTATAAATTTTTTACCGCAAATAAAATTCCGGTAAAAAAAAATCAGCAGAACCAATCCTTTGGGAATGATTATCTACGTTAATGCGAATAGCATCAAACGGTGCGGAGTTATGCGCGTTCGTCAGGTGGCCGGCACACTCTAGATACGCCAGCCCACTCTTGACGCGATTGTAAATTTGTTGACACTTTCACAGCCCTGCGCACGATCTCCGCAGCCCAGCACGTGCGTTTGTGTCACTTAGGAAGGCGAGCAAAGCACGCGCCATACGCACAAACACTCAAAATGGTACCGACCAGACTTTCTGGCGTCTCAGCTAGTCTCAACCAACGGTACTCTAAACGGTTGTTTATATCTTTACCATAGGACGCGCTTACAGCGCTGTCACAGCTACCGGTGCGCGCGCGTTCCATGCACGAGGGCTCATTCCGTTCTCGTGAGGCTGAGCTAGAGGTCTCCCCGAGCGCGGGAGAGGGTGAGCTAGAGGGAGAGGGTGAGCGCGGGGAGAGGGTGAGCTAGCCCTCGTGCATGGAACGCGCGCACCGGTAGCTGTGACAGCGCTGTAAAGAGCGTCTATGGTAAAGATATAAACATATGTTTAGAGTGCGGTGAATGACTGCCTTCATAGCTCTGTGGTTAGCGCGTCTGCCTGCTGATCAAAGGGTCAACGGTTCGAATCCCAGCCGGCGCCGGTCTTTTTTATTTATTTATCGACCCGCGGCGTAAGAGGTTAGATAGCCAGATAGATAGATAGATAGATAGATAGATACTTAGACGAAAAGTGCGTGAAGTATCAAAGAATGCTATTCGCATTAAAAAATCTTTTTCAATAGGGTCGTCGCCTTCATCCTCCACAACCCTCTTTGTGGAACTTTGAAATATGTTTGAAAGGATCAGGGAGCCGTAAATTTTAGTACTTTTAAGAAACTTGGAGTTAATTTCATCTACACCCGATGAACACGACAGCTGAAATCCGTCTATATAGATATACCAAGAGGAGCAACCAAAAAAGCATCCATCGGGAAGTAACCGACACACCTCAATATAAAGGTCAATGGGCAAACCTTTTGAAGGTCCAATTATTAGCACCGATTATTTTGACACGCAAAATTAGGAGGCAAGTTTATTTAGGCACAAACATCTGAAATATTCGTCATGGATGTTAATATATTATCTTCCGGGTGTGATTTTGCAATACAACATGATCCAGTTCGTTGCTACCAAAGTTATTTCTTAACCAATGTTTTCTCGTTTCTAACACGAAGTAATGGTGTAAAGAAATTATTGCTGGCTAATCGGCATGCAGAAAGAGTTATGGTTACATTTGCTATGCGAAAATAAAAGATACATTTTTGCTTCAGCAACACAATGCAAAAACGTACGCGGAACACAGTTGGCAAAATGTTTAGCTAGTTAAATTAAATGGGAATTTATGATACCCGGAATAGTCACAAAGAGCGCTTGGTTCGTAGCCAGGCTGTGAAGTGAAGTGTAAGATATCGGTCCAGTTGTTTATGTTGATTCAAGATTTAAACAGATAAAGATACTTTTATTTCACGCAAGTTTATGCTGCATTTGTGGTAACAGCTTGAAGCTGTAGTGCCAAACTTGACCATCTTCGGCCAGAGTCTGGGTAGCTTGGCTCTCATTAGCTAAACGCATGCCAAAGTCAGTCTTTATTCAGAGGTAGGTTTTTTAATGACACAAATTTAGGCCATAAATTTCCAAACAAGTGACAAATGTATGCTTCACTTTTGGTTCTTCGGGTTATACCCTCAATCTTTGGCTGAAGTGTGGCGCTTGAGCAAATATGTGGCTAGCGATACAATAGCCACCTAAATGCCAAGATAAGTACTCTGGCACAAACTAACACCTTAGAGTTAAACCGCTTTAGGCCCAAAAGAGGCTTCTATCAGTGCGAAGCTTGTGCCGAGTTAGGCGTTTCCCTAACATGGTAGCTCGTAAAGAATATGAAAGCCGGCAAACGTCTGTATTAAAACAAGCGTGGGTGACATATGAATCACGCTGTCCGGAACCTCTCCGGCGCTCCCTGAACAATTTTGCGTATCGGTAAAAGTTAAGAGGCAGGAAAAGGCCTCATATCGTACATTTTGCATTTTTATTTCATATCTTCAAGTGTTCTTAAAACTGGAACGAAATTAATTCTGCTATTCTACTCTGTTTCCCTTTAAGTCCGACCACAGCCAACGCTACGTTGCTATGGAGCCAATCAATCAAGGGCATAAGTGCATCGTCACCGCGCTCGTTGTCTTTGTGAGCTTGCTGACACCGGTTAAATCGACTGCGTAAAAACCGGTGCCTTTCTCGCCCGCAATAGGCGAAGAAGCAAAAATGATAGCTGTAGCACGTTCGCGCACCCTCAGGATACCTCGGGATCCTCACGTCGCCGTGTAAGAGGAGCACGGGTGGCCTTTCTCATTAAAGGCGGGACATATTCTTTTTTATATATTCGCTGTGACGACAGACAGCTACAGACACCGATACCTGGAATTCCTGCTGTGTCACTCTTAAAGCTAATACTGTGGTAAGTGCTGGATAGCGGCGCATTCACTATGCGTGATGGTTTAGTCGGTAATAGCCAGCACACAAAGCGAGTGAGCACCGCTACGATGAAATCTGGCATTGTTTTATTGGCACCATCAGATTGTAGCGTCAGCTGCGTTGGTCGCATGGACAGCGGGGCAGTGAAAGCAGCGACCGTGTGGTAGCTCAAAGTTCTATCGACTTGCATGTATGTACAAGGTGTCTCCTTAAAAAAATTACATTTTCTTTTACAGAAAACAAAGATGTAGAAAGTTACGCATCGCCGACCCTTCAATTTCCACTGAAATGTATCACTAGTGGTCCAAATCAGATGCAGATGTTTCGGAACTAGCCGTTATTTTATTATAAAGTTTAGTGAATGTCAGTTTTAGCTGTAAAATCGGATTTGACGGGCCTTTCGAATACATCGACTTGAATAGCGCCAGTAACTTGGAACGGGCTTATTTCCCCTATGATATTTTCAAAAAATCACTTAATTTTGAATGAAATAACGGTTAGTTATGAATCTTTGGCATCTGGTTCGAACCGCTTTAGCGTTAAATTCGGTCGGAGAATTAGAAATTGCACTCCTGTATAAATGATTTTGCTTGAATGTCCCATACGGCTAGCTTATGTACATTAGCTTGTTGTAGAAGAGATCTAAAGAGGTTTATTTATACAGGTGGCAATTCTCACTTCACTCTAAATTTTGACAACACAGTCATACTGACGTGAGAGGAATCGTTGCATCTGCTATATTCGCTTGCAGAAAAATACTATGCGACGCGTGCTTGAAGGGAAAGTACAGCTTCGTTGTGACGTTCAAGCTCACGGAAATATAGAAAAAAATGATGCCTGCATTCTTGCACAGATTGTCGTTGAAGTGCGGTAGCGTTTCGCACTTTCGTGTTCTGCGTAAACGATTCTTTTTGTTAAACTGCCTAGGAGCGTCTGTTCAGAATGTTTATACATTTCATCGATGTCCATGAAGTATTCAGTCACATTAAAAGCCAATTAACATAGCTTCAGCAATATTTTCAGAAAAAAAAATGACTGCCTCCGCAATGCACATTACAACATTTCTCCCTTCGTGTGACAAACACGTAGACCCCAATAACCTGTCACAGTATTTTAAGAAGAACGGGTTGAATGCCGCATAGCTTAGGAGCGCTCAGTATTCGTATGATCTGTTATTCATTCATAGCACTATTTTGATAAACCGAATAAAAATGTGGAACGTGCCCGCTTTCATAATCGTCTTTAGCGCCGTTTAAACTAATTATCGCGTAGTGGAAGACAATTTGAACTACGCTCCAAATAACATAAAATTTGTATATGTACACAAAACGAATTTTCCAAAGCTACATTAGAAGAAGTTCTTTATATAACAAAATAAATGGCGGAGGTTGTAAAGGAGTTAAAAGAAGTGAGTCGGGTAGCGATAACCTTAATGCTTTTTCGGCCATGCTGTGGGGTTGGGACAGGCTCAATCGCACCCTTAATCTTAGTAATGAAGGAAATTGATCGAAGTAAAACTATTGTTTCATGGCCACTTGCTGCTTTTACCTTGTCTTAATTTTTCTTGAACCCATCTGCGCTGCACTAAGTGGTGAATTAGCATCAAAAACTATTTGTATAATTACCAAGAAATAAAACTTTCTGCCCATTCCACATTGACATAGTGTATTCCCGATGCTAGCTGAAATAAACGTATTCGAACGTCCACCTCGTGTCCCCCAAACAGGGTGACGCCTTTAAAGTGATATAAATCGGCTGTGGTAAATGTCGTGCTGCTAATTTACCACAGAGGCGACTGAGAATGAAGGGAACATCCCATGAAAAGAACCGGAATTACTTGAGTAAAAAATTAAACTATCCGATAAATGGTATTCTCTACTAACCGCGCGAGTCTGCTAACCGCGCGGTTATAGTGCTAACGTTAATGGCGGCGGCGCAATTCCTGTGGCTCGAGTTCAGCGCACCCGGTCGCTCCAAAAGCTGACAACATTTTGTAAGAATAAACGGCACGCGCTTTTTTATGTGCTGCAATGGTCAGTGCATGATTTCTGTTTTGTTACCAATAGAACGCATTAAATGAACACAAAAGAAATAAAAGCGATGGTTCATGAAGTAATTTAAGCTACATGTCGTCTGCTTTTGGTGCGAGCCGGACGGCTGTTGAGCTGCAGCCGCCCTAGGAAAGGCTCCGTAAGCAGCCGGGGCCGCTGCCACCATCTGTCGGTTGTTGAGCCAGTCGGAGGGTGCGCGGTTAGCGGACGTTCGCCGTAAGCAGAAAAACACAATTATGGTGTTTTTTACTACTTTTGGCTCAGGCAAGCTCGTTTTTTTTAATTTTGGTACAATGCTTTTACTACCCTCAGGCACCTTTCTGGTAAATTGTAGCACGATACGTTAGCAAGCCGATTTATGCGGTCACTTTAAATATTTCACTCTGATTCAAAAACACGCAATATATCCAAGCACTTAAGACAAAATAGCATTCTGGTAGTTCAGAAAATATTAAATGCCTCAGTAGTCGGCAGCCTCCCACGTCTGGAGTGCAACGCCCTAAAAAACGCTGGTGACACAAGAAACAAATTTTGCCGACAAAACAACAAGAATATTTATCTTCTGTATCCCTTATTACATAAGAAAAGGTTAGGGAAATTTCAGTTATACAAACCTATATTTGCAACTTAGCTACAATTCGACTTTGCCGGGTGCCCAATTTATACTTGAGAATAGCCAACTCAAAGAACAAGCTACGAAACAACATCGCATTAATACTTTTAACTATTTAACAACCGAACCTGCCGTAATTAACTACGTATCTTAATGCTATAGAAAATATTCGCGATAAAGCAATCCGAGCAGCTCTAACTTATTTGGGTGGCGATGAATCATCACCCAGTTAACATCTAGTCTCATGAATAACTTGATACAAAGAATTGTCCCACTTTTCCGTCGTATATTTGTGACAGGGGTGCGACAGAAAAATGCGATTCAGGTACTCGAAACTTCTACATAAATACTATACGTGCTACAGCGACAGTAATTTTCATGTTTTATTCTTTTTTTTTGGGGGGGGGAGGGGGATTCAGTTTCAGAGTCACGCGTTAAAGGAAAACAAATGATGGTTGCATAATTTATGACAAACTTTGTCTTTTTTAGTTTTATTGATCAATCTAATCAAAACAATGACTATATTTAACACTGAAACTACACTTTGACGTACCAATAAAGTGATTGGTGATTAATAGGAACATAAGCCAAGTTGCGTTGATTAGTATATTTATTGTTGCGCTTACCCCCATCTAATTTCCGCCGAGACACAGAAATATGGAAAAAGAAGGAATTGATATAAACACATTTTTTCAGTATGTTATATTTAAAAAAGAAGAAAAGATAAATAAAAGGCACATAGGAAATATTTAATAGGATTTTATTTACTACTCGCAGACGCTCATTAGTGTTTATTTACGGAATCCTACCATACCCATGAATGAATTTGTCACAACATCAAACATTTCTCGGTATTTGAGGCTATATTGTCAAATCGAAAGCACTCGTCACAAACATTTACTTATGTTTTTGAACCACCGGCAACGTCAATAGAAGCTCCGGTCATGTAGGACGTTTTAGGGCTGCACATGAAAAGAATTGTTTCCGAGATTTCGATTGGCTCCGCGATACGCTGCATGGGAATCATTACCGTTAGCCTCTTGGTTATAGTCGTCGTTTGAGTACTTCTGAATCATGGGAGTGTCGGTAATGCCGGGCAGAATCACGTTGACTCGAATTCCCTTGGTCGCCAGCTCAAGGGCGACGGACTTGGTGAACGCAATGACACCACCCTTGGAGGCTGTGTAGGCGCCGAGTCCTGGAAAGCCACCCTTGCCAAGTATGCTCGCAATGTTCACAATAGCTGCTCCTGTCACATTCCGTGATAGCATGTGCTTCACCGTTTCTTTGGTCACCAAAAATGTACCCTGCAAGCAAAAAAGGCTGCATTCAAGTTTCCGGTTGCCATGCGATCAAACCATATTATTTTGACCCATTTTTGCTTCAAGGGCCATGCATATTACAAGTAATAATGTGTGTTTAAATAATATCTAGAGAATAGAAATGGAAAAACAAAAATAATACAACTAAATACATGCCGATACACTACAGTTTAACAGCATTAATATTTTCATTTGAGCATTATATCACTTCGGTAGCTGACCATCTCACGACAAGAAAAATAAATAGTGCATTCACTTTGTTTTGGAGTCGCGCCTTAAAAAGAGTCATAGATACGATAACTTAGCGCTCAAGTAGCGCGAGAATTTTCGTCTGCTGTTCGAAACGAAAAGGAACCGGAGGTGGCGCACTCTCGCAGGAAACGTGCCCTCGTAGTCAAATTCTGCTCATGCGCCGCGCCGGCGGCCCACCGACGCGCGCCGTGGGAGCCGCCAGAGCCGCCGGAGTATGAAGAGGGCGAATTGTTGGCGCACGCGGCGTGACTGACGTGACGTAGCCGACTTCGGCCAGCGTTCGCATGCGCGCGCGTTACGTCGGAGTATAACGGCTCTGGCACACCTCCGGCGTAACGCGCGCTGCAGGCTGACCCGCAGTCAGGTCACAGTCGGTCACGCCGCGCGCGTCAAAATTCGTCCTCATTACTACTCCGGCGGCCCTGGCACCCGGCTCCGCAGCGCGCGCCGCTGCGGCGCGGCTCACATGCCGCAGAATCTGACCGCCAGGCGCGCATTTACAGATGATGGACCGAATCTGCCGAACTTCAGATTCGGCAAAGTTCGGCAAATGCCGAACTTTTGAAGGAAAGTTCGGCAAAGATTCGGCAAAAATTCGGCAAATGTCTGCGCACGCGCAAGAACGCTACCGGGCCGTGGATTGCAAATGGACGCCGTGCAGTCGTGAGGTTATATCGTGGAATGCACGGTGGTGCAGCGTAGTACAACCAACTCAAGCTCGTTGAGTACAACCAGTGGTTACGGCGAGGTGTGGAGTGAGTAGGCAACACGGTAATTGTGTTTGTGAGCGAGTGTGGTTCTCTTCAATATTTTCTGCCTCAAGAATAGAAGATCGACCAGTAACTTACGCAGTCCACTGTGCAAGTAAAAAATGATGCGGTACATTCTGCATGACGGGATTTTAATTTGACATTTCCACTTTATATATTTGCTAGTATCCGGCGGCGCGCTCAGCTACATACCGCGACTACGCGTATAAGAACTATCGTGCGAAGTCCAACCGCCGACCAAGGCCCGCTCGCACGGATCGAAGTTTCGTTCACGGAGACGGCTGTTACCGCGGGCGCCTCCTCAGACTCACTCAACCTACGACGCAGCGTGCATCGCGCTGCGCCGTTCTGTTACGGTTTAAATAAACGCATTACCCTGAGTATGTGAAACCACTGATGCAACGAGGTAGTTGAAACATTGGCCCACAATCACTTTAAAGCACTCGTCGCAATTATAACAATTCTGTTTTCGGCTCAGAAGTAGTGTGTGCCGCTGCGCTGCGCACTCTGCGCGAGTGTGTGGGCCGCCCTTAATTTGCGAGTCCAATGGCCATATTTTGTCCTTCCTGTGTTCGTCCGCGTCTTAAACGCCGAACTGTTGTGTGTACGTCTATTCATTAACTCACGGAAAGTTGGTTGGCAGAGCGCCTCAGCGTACGGGTTTGTAACCTTTCTGCCAGCCGCGCACGCTTCCCGTGTTTTACTATCTTGTGCAAATAAAGATTGATTAGTTGATTGATTGTTTTTTCAACCAGCGTTATTTCGCGATTTTCCTGTATCATCATAAAACGAAACACAGAACTATAATGCTCGACGTTGCGCATCCGACGTCTCTAACTTTCCCTATCTTTCTAAACGTTCGTGTTTGTCCTAACACCAGAAACTGGCATTTTAAACGTTAAAAACGAGACGTTGCTAATATGGGACGCACACTTTTATGCAAAGCTGACGTCAAGTGACTCAAATCGAAGAACATGCATATTTACAATAATAATATTAACTTTTCTGGTGAAGGCTCAGCAACCGTTGCATTCGTTTTCGCGCACAGAACGGCAAGTCTCAGAGAAAGCAAGAACGCAGCGTTATTGCCCTCATTTTAACACTGTACACACACATGCAGCCTGCAGGGTTGCGCTAATAATGCCTCGAAACCGAAACTCTCGTAGCGTGATTCGTGACTGCCACCGCTGCCACCCAACCTCGTTGTCACGCCACTTCTGCTAGAAGTCACTCTAAAATTGCCAGTAAACACATAAAAACGACACCGATACAATTATCTTGTAGAATATCGCCTTACTTAGCAATAACTGTGTCAATATGCATTACATGTTGCATTTAAGTTAAGAAAAAAACAACATAAAACCTTTTTTCGCCAGAAAAAACTCAATTACAACGTAAGTCTGGTAACAATGTATTTTTGCCGAATCTTTGCCGAATCTCTTGAAAAATTCGGCAAAAGTTCGGCTTTGCCGAATCCCAAGATTCGGCACCGAACTTTCGATTCGGCAAAAGTTCGGCCCATCACTAACGTTTACCGCAAGAGTGCGCCACTTCCGGTTCCTTTTCGTTTCAAATAGCAGACGAAAATTCGCGCTTCTTGAGCGCCAAGTTCGAGCCATGGCGTAGACGTACCTTTGCACGACGAAAACTCGCGCTTGCACTGCTGGGGCACCGCCTGCGCCGCAAGCGTAGGCGGTCAATGTGCATACGGTACATCTTTGGCAAGCGCACGGTCGACGGTACTCAAGCTTCCTTGTGTCCTAGACACACGGGTGAGGACGAATTCCTCGATCAGCTTCGACGACCGAGTCCGATTCTTCAAACATGACGCCGCACGGAGTGGACGCTCCCGTCGATCTGCTGGCCCAGCCAGTATTCGCCGCGCTTCCCTCGCGTGGCGCTGCCGGGAGCCAGCGCGTGATGCATTCTGGTCCCGGCGCCGCCGGCGCGGCCTGGCGCGGAATACGGCATGCTCCATTTTGGCGTCGAGGCGGTCAGGCTGCGTCGAACGCCGCCGGTCGCGTCGGTTACGCCACGACGCCGGAGTATAGAGCGTCAAAGGGTTTTCGCCGACGTGACGTCGCTGGTGACGCGCTCGCACGCGCCACGCGTTACGTCGGAGTATAACTGAAACCTTTACAGAGCCTTAACGGAGCGCTTTGGCATTTTCTTCCACGACGTTGCACGCGTGCACGTCGTCCGCTATGCGCCAATCCAAGACCGCGTTCAAGAGTACGCGCACTTGCTGTGTGGAACGCATAATGCTCACGCAAACGCACAGTGGTTGCGTTCGCCCACATGCGCCTACTACGTCTGATAATCTTGCGTACACAAGCCACGATGCCGGCGCTGTGCGTATCCGTGTTCCCCATTGCGCATGCGCCGGCCAAAACACCTCTTGAATTGGCGCATGGCTTTACGAAGCGCATGCGCATAGTGGAGCACGATACTCTGACTCAGACGCACACAGGTTGCGCTTGCTCCTGTATACTGAATAATAAGGCTATACCACGAGAAGACGGTGGTTCTGAGCCAGAAGGCATGCGTTCTTTTTGTGAGCGCATTCTCAGTGCATGCTATTTTTTGTTTTGTTCGGCCAGCGAAATATACGAAATTAGGAGAAAAGAAAAAATAGATTAGTTTTAAGAGTGATCGTCGCAAATGTTTTGGCATGCCAAAGCATCGCTTGCTTTGCTGTCGTTGCTGCCGCGTCTCTATGTTTTCTTTTTTCTCTGCCGTTTCCATTCTGTGCTGTTTTGTGGTGTAAGCGCGGATCTCACTATGTCTATTTGCTGGATTTCGTTCGAGCAAGCTCCGCCTATGGGCCGGAATGCGGCAACGGTCGCCTTCAGCGTGAACGGTAGCCCCATCTTTGAGGACCCAGCTAAAAATCTCCAGAAAGCGCAGAACCCGGAAGAAAGCAGCGCAGCTTGCATCGAAAGCAGGCGCCGTACCGGCTGATGAAAATAATTTCTCCAGAAGGGGACACAAGAGGGACAAAGGACAAACACAAACTCCAAACGCGGCTAGGTGACTGGCGCGCGACTCTAAAGCGTCCGCCTGCGTTCCGGGTATCGAAAAGGAGACGCTGTACCGGCGCCTGCTTTCGATCATTCTTTCGATGCGACTTCCGATGCGTGCTGTGCTGCTTTTCCCCGGTGCTGCCGGGTGAAAGGTCGGTATTTCACTGCAGAGTTTTAACAGTATCGTTCCGGTCGAACAATTTGAATGACGAACGGAAAATATCACCCGCGGTTATTTTTATGGCAGCCGGCCATCACAACTGTCACAACGCTGTCTGCCATGGATGGATGATAGTGGCTGCAGCTGTGCATGAGCTGGGAGTAATATATCTTTACCAGAGCCGTATATGTGAAGTTTGGTCAATGGGAGGCGCGGGCAGAGCCAGGGCGTGCGTCAGACTCGGAAAGAGGGCTTGGCATGCTCTCTTGACCAACCAGAAGCCGAAAGAATCCCCCTAGCGGTGGTAGCGGAGAAACAGTTCTGATCAAAGGTCTATGTTCGTAAATGATTTTAATAAGCGCGTAAGAGTGAAGTGTAGTAACTCTTCGTGGTTGAAAATAGGGTGCACGTGCTGTTTTGATCATGATCATGCAGAAATATGTAAGAAACGAATGCGCCGCTCAACTCTGTTTTGCTCGGACAGAGTGTGACCGCCCGGACGGCAGAATTCCGGCCCTCGGCGCTTGGCGTACGGATTATGTCGATCGTTCCGCTGGTCGCACCCTTCCACCATCATTTTGGATGAGCGTGATTGAAACATCACGTCTACCATATTTTCAGTCGTCGAGTTACTCTGGTGAAGGCGAGCGGGTTGAACATGAATACATAAAATTGAAAGAATAAAACACGGAGGACAAGCACAGGACAACCACTTTCTTTCATTTAGCAACGACGTTTATTTTGGGCTGAGACATTGCACCTGAACGAGACCCCGACTAAGATAGGTTGATAAGGGGAAGGCTAACTGTGAGATGGAAATGGTGATATGGGGGACGGAAGGAAAACTGGGAGATGGAAAGGTGATAAAGGGAAGGAAAACGGGAGATGGAAAGGGTGGGGAAAGGAGATGGAATGAGAGACCACGAAGGCACGGGCAGAGCTACCGTGATGGTGTGTATTTACAGGGAGTTGCGGTTGCTCAATGCAGTTATCAGGTTTGTTTCTCGCGACCACCGCCAGGAGTATTATTTCCGGCTTCTGGTTGGTCACATTCGAATTTCTGAAGACGCCCTGGGACACGCCCAGCCCACTTTCGGCCAATGGCGCCTCCGCATTTGTCTTCTATGCTTCCCAACGAATGGCCAAACTCTCTACATATGCAGCTCTGATCTCTACCAAAAAGATGGCCGCCAGTGGCCGCGATTCGCGGAGCGGGTAGACGCGAATCTATGCAAATAGACGAAGAGATCAGTGGAGTGCAAGTCACCTTCATGGTGTGGTTAAGCGCCAACCGGCGGGTCGGTCAGAGTATACGGGGCAGTGGCACGGGGCGAAAGAGATCCGCCAACGTTTTCGGGCAGGAGTTCGGAGGCGACCTCCGGGTTCCTCTACAATTTTACGCTCTGTGAGGCGCCTCAGTGAAAAGAAAAACCTACAAAAACAACCCGCCGACAA
>JAZHYW010032023.1:0-28366 GCA_037355805.1 Ixodes ricinus | reverse complement strand
TCAACGTCTATACAGGAGAGGGCGCTGCGGTCAAATGCGTATATAATCGCGTTAAACTGTGCATGCATTGGCTCAACGTTTATAAACGAGAGGGAGCTGCGGTCAAAGGCTCAAATGCGTTTAAAACCACGTTCCATACCACACATTCTCTTTCTGACTTGGACCTGTTGACTTGAGCGGTGGAGATGCGTTCCCACGGCTTCTAGCGGATCCAAGCTGATCCGCCAGAAGAACCGCTGGCTCTGCATTTCACCGACCATAAAGCAGTAATAACGAAGTCGAAACGCAACCCGCAACTCAGCACTACCTATGAGCAATAAAAAAAATCAGCACCATCAGCACTACCTATGAACAATAAAATCAGTATCATCAGCACCACCAGAGCTTCGCCCCAATCAACATCATTCACCACGTGGAGATGCGGTCATTTTTTATTTACTCAATTCTAAATCAGTACTCCGAGTGGGTAAATTAAAGAAAATAATATTAAACATATCGAAGAGATTATAAAAATGATTAGCAATGTAAGTTCTGAACAAGTCGTCGTGGCGATCCAAGCGGTAGAGGTGTTGAGGTGACTGGGGTCAGTCGACGTCCCTGAGGTAAAGGAAGTGAATTGCACGTTGTTGCGGCAACAGGGCATGCCAACCTTCAACAGGTGGTCGCTGGGGATGTATGTAATCTGCCATGGTGGCACCAGAAAGCGGCGCTAGGGTCAGCTTGATTGATAAAGGTAAGAGATTTACGTTCCAATAAAATATCTGGTAAGTTTGTATAATATTTAGTTGAGCTAACGCCGGATATTCAAATATTGACGGAAACGAAGAATTACTTATAGGAACAATTTGAATGGTTTCTATGTTTCATGCCCCAAATTAAAAGTGGTAATAAACTATTGTCCAACTTTTTCTTTTTAGCTTTCCTCCTCAATTCACAAATCTGCACAGCATACCCGAAGAGTTCAAGAAAAGGGGAAAGGAAGAATTCCCTCTTGCTCGGACACTCCGCTTCGTGTACCAAGACATCGCCATTCTTCCTCTAGAATATTAGCCCGTCGCTCAAACTTCAAAGAAAAGTTGCTTTCCCCACCCCCTTCACCACTTCGCCGAGAGTGCTGGAGGCTACGATGTGCTCGTTGCCAACCACACTTGTATCGTTTGCCACGTGAGTACGCTCTCTCGCGCATACCCAAGCGCAGAGAATAGAGCCAGATAGTGAAAGGGATGCTGCTGATTGGTCCGGCAAGCGCGTAGCTCCCACCGCACTGTCAGCTAAAGGGCAGAGGGATTATAGTGAGGTCAGGTGTCGATTGACGTGCGTTGCGGCTGAGAGAAATGCTGGGTACTGCGGATGTATCACAGTGCAAAGGCATGCAGGAGCTTCAGAAGGGAAGGAGGTATCGATATCGTCCGCGGGTAGCGGACATTTCATCGAACGCCGTTTCATCTGAACGCCGTTTCATCGAATGAATGGACATTTCATCAAACGTCATTTCATCGAACGCCGTTTCATCGAATCGCTAAGGGCCGTTTCATCGAATTTTTCTGTACCGAGTTTTGGGGCATAACAGTGCTTTATAGATGTTTTACCTTGCATTTGTTAAGACTAAGATAGTCACTTATGAAATTGTTTTGAAGGTGGTGGTGTCAAAACTACTAGAGAAAAAAACAATTTGTATAAAAATGGTCAAATAAAAACAATTGGGTCATGCTAAACTTTACTCATGTGCACGTGACTGAAACCATGACACTGCAGGTAAAGGACCGACACTTAAAACACGTTTTAAGTGTTTTAAGTAAATGGACAGGGGTCTAGGACTTTTCGGTGTAGGGCGTTTCTGTGTAGTACGTTTCGGTGCGGACTTTTCGGTGCACGGACGTTCTACGGACTTTCGGTGCATAGACGTTCTCACGGACTTTTCGGTGCGCTGACACTTCGGTGCGCGGACGTTTAGGTGCACGGTCAATCAAAATCGGGAGTTTTTTGTCTTGGCTTCGTTTTTTTCTAAAGTAATAAGCACTATTTCGCTAGAAATTAGTTTTTCGCACTTTATAATTTTGTAGACTTGGTCATCGATTTACGCTCACTTACTGATAGACGATCTAAGTGACTTTGTCAGGCGCAGTACCATCCTGCGTGAGGATTGGAGTCATTGGACGTCTCCAATCCTTTATGGTTAATTTGCCGGTGTATCTTTTCCAACGTACGCACTACACGCATCACGTCGTGTTTACGCGTTGGTTCGATAGAGGCGTTCTTGGCGTCTTCTGTAAAGGTATTGGCTTTATTATTGGTAGTCCGTCTAGGAAAGGCTCCAACAGCAAGAAGCTTGAGAATGTTGAAAATTACCTGAGCAAAAGTTAAGAAATTTCGCGGAACTTTGAGACGTCCTTCTTCCTGTGTAATTTTTTTGTTTCTACAAAGTTTCCCATATTTTACCACAGTCTCGGGTTATTTCCAACATAATCTACATCCACCAGCTCGCCTGCACACTCACCGCTTTTTCGTAAAGCTTGAGAAGTTGTTTATGTATGATAGCTCAGAACAATTTGGAATATCTCAAGCGTCACGAAAGAGATGTTTAGCACACCTGACAGGAGAAATTAAAGTTCTTCCTATCCGTCATGCGTCACAAGGTTTGTAATATAAATCAAAACATAAAACACATTAAAATTACCCGAGACTGTGGTAAAAGATGGGAAACGTCGTGGAAGAAAAAGGACACAGGAAGAAGGACGTCTCAAAGTTCCACGAAGTTTCCCATCTTTTACCACAGTCTCGGGTTATTTTCAACATTCTCAAGCTTCTTGCTGTTGTGGTCTTTCCTACACAGATTACCAATTATAAAGCCAATACCGTTACAGAAGACGCCGAGGACGCCTGTATCGACCCGACGCGTAAACACGATGTGATGCGTCTAGTGCGTACGTTGGAAAAGAGACACCGGCAAACGAAACATAACGTCCAATGTCTCCAGTCCTCCCGCACGATGGTGCTGCGCCTAACAAAGTCACTTAGGTCGTATATTAGTAAGTGACCGTAAATGGATGACCAAGTCTACAAAATTATAAAGTGCAAAAAAAATCATTTTCGGCTGAAATAGTGCTTATTACTTTTAAAGAAAAAAAAAAGACCTCGCGATTTTGATTGACTGTGCACCGCAAATGTCCGTGCACCGAAAAGTCCGTGCACCGAAATGTCCGCGCACCGAAAAGCCCGTGCACCGAAATGTCCGTGCACCGAAAACGTCCGTGCACCGAAAAGACCGCACCGAAACGCCCTACACCGAAACGTCATACGCCGATATGTCCGGGGTTTCAGTAATGTGCAATTCACACCAGCTCGTTTGCACTCTTACGCTTAGTTCAAGGTTTATTCACGGAAAGCATTTAACTGCGAGGGCAGCACGCTTATAATATAACGATACTCTGCCAGACAGAGCACGTGAAATAAAATATAACGATACTCTGATTATCAACTTTATGCTCAGATTAAACTTATCTGCTTTATTATTTTTTCTTCAAGCTTTATAGAGACAAAAGTTGCACAAAGGGTCTGCCAACATTGTTGGCTACCGGACTGGAACCACCTCCCCTTCACTGTCATCTTTATCCCCGACCCTTTTGCCTATGAATGATCTTCAGGACGCTTTCTTAGGAAGGCCAAGCCGCACCAGACAATAGTGAAGCCCTGGGTGTACTCTCTCACCCAAGAAGACTGAACCCTTCCGGATCCTCGCATAACCCAAGGTTACACGTACACGCTGTCAGACAATAAAACACTACCCGCTTCCCAGAAAGCACATCGTGCTTTCTGTTTTTTGTCTCATTTTTAATTGTTTCATGTGACATGGAGAGGGGTCATTGTTTCATGGAGGCTTTCTTCTCGAAGCAGGATATGTTCACGATGGAACTTATCTCGTCACTGCACTCTGTGATATAAAAAAGGGAGAATTAGATTACGTTGTGTATAAAAATTAAAATAAATTACAAAAATATTACAGGCTGTGATGGCGTTCGATGAAAAAGGCGTTCGATGAAACGGCGTTCGATGAAACGGCGTTCGATGAAACGGCGTTCGATGAAACGGCTTCGATGAAACGGCGTTCCATGAAACGGCGTCCGACGAAATGTCCGGACCCAATCGTCCGCTACGTTTCGAAATTTAAGTCCCGAAATTTAGTCTTTTGACTCTACATTTTCTTCTTTTGGCCGCTAAACGATAGAGTCCTAGTCTTAATTGAGTTATCCCAGACCAAAATTGGTTTTATGGCCTCTCTAACAGTGTTGACTTCAGATTTTACTAGCCTTTTTCAAAGTAGAATCGTCAGGTTAGATGGAGCTAGTGAACAGTTTCGCCATACGTAACCAAGCGCTCGCTTTGCGTCAGGTGTTATGTGGGCAGTGTGAATTTGTGAGCCTATATTATCCAATATGAAAACATTGATACGGTTATTAGCTGCAGCGTGGGGTAGTGATACATCCTTAAAGGGCAACTCCGGTCCGTACTTTCAATTTTGGGATTATGACTGTTTTTAGTGCAGCCAGCGTGCCTGAATTGCAAGGTGTAATTTTTCTCGGTATCGTGCGTAGTTTTAAAGATATCGACGCCTCAAAGTTCTGTTTGGGGCGCGGCCGACAAAACCGGAACTAGCCGCTCGAGCCCCCACCAACACTGGAAATCGTAGGCGTGACGTCAGGATCGTTCTCGTTCAACGAGTACGCAGGCCAAGCGGCACCTACCTCTGTTGGGCTAGCCATCTAAAGATATAAGGTAAGCTGATTTTGTTTTAATTCTGTATACGTGGTAGTTATCCAGCATATGCAGCAAGAGTTAAGTGCATAAACCCAAAAGCTAGCGACTGAAAAACCCGTTAACTCGTTCGGTGCCGCACTCGGCGGCCGCCGCTGTGCGTGCACTATGCCGTACTCGTCGCTTGTATACCCAAAAGCTGGCGACTGGAAAACGAGTGAACTCGTTCGGTGCCGTACTCGCGGCTGTCGCTCTATGTGCTGTCCCCCGTACTCGTCGCTAGGCCTAAATTCTCATCGGGGCTCCGTGGATGGAGCGGCGTTGCTCCACACCGCGCTGCCAGTGACCTACAGTCCCTCTCGCTTTCGAGCTGCGGGTCATTCCCAGACACGAAGATTTGAGGCTCTCCGGCGCGGGCCGCGTCGCCCAAACAGACGTGTGCTGGGCTGCATGTACACGTCTGTTTTTTTGTTCTTTTCCCTCAGGCGCGTAAAAGCCAAATTTCTAAGCTGCGACACTAATTTACCACATAAGCCCAAGCAACCAACACCCGTAGGTTTCGTTCGTAACTCTCCGGCGAAAAATGATCGGAGCAGAGCTTCGATCTAGGGATCGGCGTCCAAGGCTTTCCAAAGTCCACTCGTCGAACTGCGTTCGCCCACACCTTCTTCAATTTCCGATCCGTTGGAAACTTATGAAAAAGCACCTCCGGGTTGCGCAGCGGGTTGTTTGAGCAGCCCACAGCGCTACAAGTTGTACTTGGCATCTTCCAAAGAACAGCTGGGCAGTCTTGGGTGCAGCGAGTTGCTCGCTAAAACGAGTCTTGAAGTCCTCAGAAGCAAATAAACAAAAGGCTATACCGAATCTACACGGGCTACAGATAAAAGCAACGGCTAAACACGCCATCACAAGCCGAAGTAGCGGTGGTAGCGACACAAAGAAGCGCGAAGCGCGCGCAACGGGTGCGCCCGTCCGGACCGGAGGAAAAAAAGACAACGATCGGGATGTCACCGCACAATGTTGCTTTAGGGATCGGCCAACCCGCTGGCCGCCCGCTAAGGAGCAGCGGCTCGCGGCGGGTCGGATTTTTATTATCGGCATTAGTTGAGAACGCGGCGTCGCCCTGACGTAATTTTTTGGCTGGGGTAGTATTTTGTGTTACTACAACGATACCAGTAATTTATTTCATTTTGAGTTTTGGCCGGAGTTGCCCTTTAAGAAAAGTAGCCAATAAATACAACACCCAAAATCTGGCAGAGAATTCTCATTGACTTGCATTTAGTAGAATTAAGTTTCAGAAGTCAAATGTCACATAATTAATAAATGTTATCTCAGAAATTTGCGATAAATGATGCTGATGTCAGTGACCAAGTTTATGGCTAAAAATATTCCGTTAAGGCCACTAATGTATATCAGAAAGAGTAAATGTACTAACACTTATCAACGCCAGATGTTACGGTGCGCAGAAAGAATTATGGCCGCTGTCACTTTTATCTTATGGGCGCTTAGACAGAATCATTTAATCAATTTAATACACTGCTGTAAGGTTAAGTTTACCTAGTTAAAACAGTAAATATTGCACACCGTGTCCCAAATTTTGGGACACAAATTTGGGGTTTTACGTGCCAAACCAACGAAGGAAACCTGGCACGCCCCAACGGAGGACTGAGGATTAATTTGAACCGCCTGGGGTTATTTAGACGTGTGACCGAAAGACCGGTTACACGGCGCCTTCTACGCAATAAGCCTCCGTCAGAGTGCGGCCACCTCGGCTGGGATTCGAACCCGCCTCCCGGGGATTCGTAGGCCGAAGCTTTGCCTGGGATCCACCGAGGCGGCCAAATGCTTTATAGAAGTCAATAAAGAGGCAGTAAAAAGTAACTCGACAATTGTGTCGCTCAAGGATTTTATTCTGAATACTGTAAACGACGGAATTTTCGCGGGCTCAAATTTCCGCGAATCGGGCCAAAGTTGAAAAATTAAAATTATTCGCGGGTTCTAATTTTCGCGAATCCAGATTGCCACCGGACCCCCCCCCCCTCCTTCCGGCCCGGTTGTCTTTCCATCTTTCTAGGATTCTGCGGCTTCAGTCAATCAGTCAAAATCTAGGAAAGGGAAGACGGCGGTAGGTTGTGTGACTAATGGTCCGGAAGTCACTGCCGTTACCCGCAGCTTCGAGACGCCGACAAAGGCTGGGTTAGTGTTCACATCGGTTTTCTTTGATGTGAACCTTTCTCGAGTTCACTTTTCGAGGTCACACACTCTGCATGAAAGGACAACCGCCAAGGGCAATGGGGTCAAACCAGTGTATGTAAATAAGTTAAGGGTCCAAACTAACTGGGTCACACACCCCTTAACCTTTCTTGGGTTCACTTTTCGAGGTCACACACTCTGCATGGAAGCCCAGCGACAAAGGGCGATGGGGTCCAACGATTGTACATAAACCGACTCAAAGTGGGTTTAGGGGCCAATCAAACTTGGCTGCGTTCCGGGGTCGTCGACGCCAGCACGCTCTGTGTCAGTGCGGTACGTTTTCTTGTGCCCGTCAGTCTGCTGTCCCTCGATGTCCTTACTACGTTACTTCAAGCCAGTGGTCGAGAATGCAGAAGATCATCATATGCCGGGACTGCCTGACCCACAGGTATGCAAGACCACACGTGATAAGCGTTCTTTTACGTCGGCCAATCAAAGTGTTATTGCCGCTTCTACCGCCGTGGACTCCCGAAAGCGGAAACGAGGGCCCTACTCTGCTTACAATGACGAACTTAGATGTAAGATTGGAAAATATGCTGCGGAAAATGGGACAATTGCTGCAGTGAGGAAGTTTTCCGATGGAAGAGAAAAGCTTCTCAACGAGAGCACCGTCAGGGGGATGAAGACCTCCTATATCCAAGCCTACAAGTCCTGTCATTCAAAAGAGCTGGCTACCTTGCCTGGTAAACTTCGAGGTGTCAAGCCTGTGCTTGGAAACTTGGATGATGACGTACGGGCGTACATTGTGGAGCTCAGAGAAGGGGGCGGTGTTATAAACTCCAGGATTTGCATCGCTGCTGCACTGGGCATTGTGCGGGCGACCAAGCCCACACTCTTGCCAGAGTTTGGTGGGACTCTCGTTCTCGACAGACCCTGGGCAAGATCTTTCCTGAACAGGATAGGATTCGTCAAGCGTAAGGCCACGAAGACTGCGCGAAATTTTCCAAACGATTTCGAGGGTGCCAAAAAGAAGTTCCTGCAGACTATCGACGAGAAGAGAAACCACTTCAGTATTCCCGACGACTTGGTGCTCAACTGGGACCAAACAGGTGTCAAGCTGGTTCCAGCCAGCAAGTGGACGATGGAGGCCCGAGGTTCCAAGCAAGTTGGGGTGGTTGGCTTGGACGACAAAAGGGAAATCACCGTTTTGATGACCACGACGCTTTCTGGCAAACTCTTGCCTCCTCAAGTGTTATATGCAGGCAAAACAGACAGGTGCCATGCCAAGGTCACGTTTCCAAATGACTGGGACGTGTGGCACAGTGACAACCACTGGAGCAACGAAGCCACAATGCTGCGATTTGTCGACACTGTTCTCCTTCCGTACGTGGAGACATGCAGGAGTCGTGTGAGTGGTGCCAGTCAACATGCACTTTGCATTTTTGACATCTTCGCTGCACATCGTACGAAGAGTCTTCTGCAGAAACTAGCTGCAAACAACATTGAGTACGTCTTCGTCCCGGCAAGCTGCACCGGACTCCTGCAACCGAACGACCTAAACATTAACAATGTGTTCAAGACTGCCATGATGAACCGCTTTACCCAGTGGTATGCCGGATGTGTACAAGAGGTGGTGGAGAAAGGACAGAGTGCAGCTGACGTTAAGATCGACTTGCGAGCAAGTGTTATGAAGCCCGTTCACGCAGCATGGCTGATTGAAGTGTATGCGGATCTCGAGAACCGCAGAGACACGATCCGAATCGGCTATACTCTGGCAGGAATTGTCTGAAGGTACCAAATAAACTTCTTGAGGTGAGCTGAATTCCGACTTATGGCGTTATTTACTTTAGGATACTTTCCATATCATATTCACATATCGCGTATAATGATATTGTTATGCTTTTTGGACGCGTGTTTCCCCGGTGTCTCAATGCCGCTTTCAAGGTGATGAAATTTTTCCCGAATTGTTCGCGGGACCTATTGTTCGCGAATCGGAGGCGGTTCGCGAAATTCGCGAAAATTAGGTCCACGCGAAAATTCCGTCGTTTACAGTATGTGTTTGCCAGCTCACACAACGAAATCCAACCTCCGTTTGTTGCAAAATTCTGAGTATATGTTATATACGTCCTTTGTGAAACACAATACTGCTCACTTTTTTGTATAATTTCTTTATGCAGGGCTTCGGGATGACCTGCGCGACGCATTTCACAAAATTTACTCAGGATATAACAGGCGCAACTGATAACAGTACATCTCAGGACCACAGCCAGAATTTTATCAAGCGAGGCTCACTAGCTGAAGTCTTCCCCCCCCCCTCCCCCGGCAAAAACAAATACTCAGGGTGGCGCCGCGATGAGTTTAACAACAGGAAACAAAAAAACGATAGTTTCGCTTGACATCGACGATGAGACCGGGGCAGGAGGGGGGGGAGGGAGGCACTGCCTTAGTTGCTGCACCGTGCCAGAGCGAATTTCCTTATGGAACTTTTTTCGCTCTGGTCGTATGAACCTGAGGGACTATCTTGCGACAAACTTTTGTCATGTTGAGATCCTCATAGGAAATTTTCCACGCAGTATTTTTGTCACAATGCTCAAGCTTCAGCAATCATTCAAACACTGAGTCGGCGTTGTTTCCAAAGCATTTGGCTGATTGTTTTAGCATATCTCTCGATTCTTGAAGTTGAAGGTTATCCAGGGCGTTCATCGTCTTTCAAATTCTAACGCCCTGTACTGAATCATTTATGCCACTCAAAAGCAGGCGCACGATACATGCCATCTTCCCCGTAAGCCACAAAAAGCATTTTAAAATATTAGGTTATTATGTTGCTTATGTTTGTTCAATTTCACTGCAAATTTAAAAGTAACATACTGCTCGACTTTAAACCAGTTTTTTTTCGGTAAACAAATAAAAGAAACAAAACTGCTTCAAACGACGACTGATAATCAACTGAACGGCAGAGGGCGCTCGTGTTTTCCATGCATGCCCTGACATGCTGAAGGTCACCACTAAAGTGATATCATTTCGCTGCTTTATCTAAGATATAAAAGAGTCTCCATATTTATTAGCCAGACCTTGTATTTTGCGTTAGGCATTTGATCCAACCTCTATTCATTTCTTTGCTGTACTTCATTCACTCCTAGGCTGGCTGTGCGATGGAAGCTACCCAACGAGCTCATCACTGCTGAACCAGCATCGGCCCAACACTGGCAAATATTGGCTAAAATATTGGCCTAACATTGGATTTTGCGAAAGTGCTAGCCGATCTAATGTTGGATTATTCACTGGATCAACCAATATTTACGCCAACATTTGAGCGTCATTGATGACGTTGTCGCACCACCATTTAACAAACATATACGCCAACGTTGGATGAATATTAGGACAATACCTAAGCCATCATTGGGCCATCGTGTTGGGGGATTTTGCAACCAATATTGGTATCTAAGTTTAATCATTGGCTAATCCAACATAACTGGCTTCCAAACGTATTCACCTGGTGTTTCAATTCTGCTATCCAGTCTTAAGCGCGGACTGTACTATTTTCGTCTGCCATTTTAGAAGTAATGCTACTGAACACGAGAAATGTATCTGAAAGAAAACTGCAGTGGACAAGCACATTCATTGTTTATTACCTATTGTTTCCACTAGCCCAATCTTTTCACATAATGCAAGCATATTGCCACGGTTTGAAACATAAAGTCAGTATTACGCGCAAGTAAATATAAAAGTATACAATAAAAATTAACAATACAGAAGCTGTTTATAGTCAATAAACTTTATTATACATTTCGATTGACAGAGAATAAAAATAATCTCCAAGATCCATCACTACAAACTTTGAAGTGAGCAGAAACTTCTTAGGATACAATGCGGAAGGCTGGACGCGGTGTTCAGAAAGAAGCAGAGACGCAGACCTGAATTCAGGGAAGTTTTTCAAATGCCACGTCGCGTTCTACCAGTTAAAGCTAGGTCAACTTCATCTCAAATACTTTACTGAAGATACTGTATTTCAGATTCCTTTGATATTAATTTGGTATGTTGAAAATACATTTGATCGAAAGTATTCGCTACTCTATCTTGGTTACATTTCTTAGTATCATGTACTAATTATCTTAAATACATTTTTAATCGCTTCGAAAAACAAATGTTGCCTGAATTTGTTTACGGGAATAGGTATGAGCACACCCCAACGAAAGGTAGAGGGATCGCAAACTTGAAGAGGAAGCGACCGAATACAGAACCGGATAAAAGCCAGGCCGAAAAACGCAGGCTCAAACCGCCAACAAAAGAAGATAGAAAAGAATATAAAGGCAGATCTCACAAAAAAAAAAACAGAAAGTTTTTTTCATTTTTTTTTTATTTAGGTTTGACTTTGCTAGGGCAAATTGTCAGATTCTTTCGCCAGTTTGGCATTCTTGGGATCACCGGGGAGGAGCGGGGATAGCCCCACCCCTCCCCCTTTCATGAAGACAGATATTGTAGCAGCATGGTAGGAGACAAGATAAGAGCAGGATGCGCCCTCATAATGCAAACAAAGATTTCTTCCAAAGTTGTAGGCTTTCCTTAACGCGGTTCTTAGTGGGGGTAAAAAGTAATGAAATGGACAAGCACGAGAAAGATCAAAGGGCGCGTGTTTGCGTACCCATGGGCCATTATTTTTAAAGTTTAGTTATTTCCGAATGCAGCGTTTGGGTAATCTTTTCGGGCATACGTTTAGCGTACACTCAGAATATATATATATATATATATATATATATATATATATATATATATATATATATATATATATATATATATATATATATATATATATATATATACGGTCCCCGCTCGCAACGTCGTAATAAACTTCGAATTAGTAACTCCGACAGTACGCATCTTTGACTTATTAACTTTTCCCGGTCCATTGTTTTTAGCTTTACCATACTTCACCTATATGTATAATCACCTTTGGCGCTTAGTAGTACAGTGCGTCCAACGTGCTTTGCTTTTTATAGCATGTAACAAGTGTGATACTACTTATTGTACTGGGACTGCATAAAATCACTCTGCGATTTTGTTTTTCTTTGCATCCGTTAATTGATTTCAAATATAGCGTTCTGGTGTCACTGTAGTCGACATTACGAAATGCAAAGGTATCTTCAAAAATAATTAAATTATATTAATAAGTATTTGTACTCTACAGAATATATTTTGGGGGGAAAGTAACTTGAGTAGTACTCTAAATGCTTTTTGGAGCAGGTATTTAGTAACTTATCCTAAATACTTTTGTCGAGTACCTTGTCCGATACTGCATCTCACACCACTCTATTTTCACGTTTTATATTCAGTTACTGCCAATTGTCTCTTAGGCATGTCAATATTGAATATAAAAAGAACATAGTTCAACTGTTCATCACCCTTTATTTGATTAACTAATCGATTAATCGGATCAGCTGTTCTCCGAGTGAAAAATCTCAAAAGGCCTACGACACTTCTTTTTTTTCAATTTTTTACTTTTCCATAATTGCGAACCACCCGTAGGACCAGAACACAGGAAACACATTTTTTTCAGCGAAATAGTATTTAATTGCTTTTTTAATTATAAACTTGAATTTTCTAGGAGACAGTGTTGCCCTCATAAAATAAATATATGCGAAAGGATCAAAGCAGACGTATTTACTATTGTTTGGTTCACCCGATACGTGCTAACTCAGACTTTTACCGATCTTGATTAAATTATTAATCCTTATTTAAGAAATTAGTTAACTAGTCGGACGGTTGATCGAATAATTGCCTAGCCCTACCCTTTGAAAAACACACAGGTTTCCTAAATCGTTCATGTAGCCTTAAGAAATGTTGATTTCAATATCGCTATTTAATTTCTCATCTGTACGTCCACGGTGACCTGCAAAACCTAGCAATGGAATCTGCATTTGCGGCACAAAAACATATAGTTAAAGGTGCGCCCATATTGGCTCAATATAATTACAAGTTATGTAAATACATGAAAATAAATCAAGCTCACTAAAACTTAGTCAAGCAAAACAATTACTGGCAAACACAGTAACAAGCCACTAACGCGCTAACATAACTGAAAGTCAATACCCATCCAACAATCTTGGCAAATAACGAATACTCAGGGTTATTTCGCCGTGGTATGCGTGTTATGCGGCTATTACAACACTGGGAGTACTACTGCCTTACTACAGCCAGTGCCGCTACAGGACATCACATGCGTAGAAGACAGACGTAGCTTAGACGCCATAATAAGAAACAATACTTCGATCCCGAAAATAAACATTTAGAAAGCCTCTCTCAGACAATTAGAATAAAAAAGTGCTCACAAATAGCACGGTATAAGGTCTTTTCGGGCCGATCGCTGTGGATCACACGCTAGACTCGCCGGACCTTCTTCGGCCAAAGTTCCACACGATACAAACTCATCGGCTTACGACAAGACGGGAGATTGTAAAGCAAGAACACCTGTCCTCAACGATCAAGAGGTCCTTTTGTTGTCGCTCACGGGGAAGAAAAAGCGGTTCGTCGTGTCTTCGGTCCGTCGAAGCTAGTGGTCGCATGTATGCCCACCACAAAGGAAGATTACTCGTTATTGTACCGGCGTGTAGGCGCTTCCGAAAGAATATACATAATCTTGGTGATCCGCAAGTCGAATATCGCACTTCAACCGAGACGAAAGGCACGGCTGGTGATCGGAGTTTCGAACCATCGTTCTTGCCGCTTCCAGTAGGAGTAGCGCGGATGGCGCAGATGCCGGGCCGCTTCGCATGATATAAATACTCCGCGAAGCCATAAAATTCACTCAAACAACTGAAAACACTAAACACACGGGTCTTGAACTACGATCTGTGATTATTTTTCCCGAGTAGAAAAGGGCGGAGCGCATGCTAACGTTTGCAGTTCGCGGTTGCGCGTGTTGGAAATTGACGATACTGTTCCTACCACCTCCTCGTCCCTACCGTCATGTGGCCTTGGTTCACGTGGCCCAGCTTCGTGTGTGTGTGTGTGTGTATCACTGGCTGGACTCCGTTTACTCTAATGCCCCTGAAAAAAAAAAAGGTAGCGACATCTTCTTCCTCCTCCTCTGACGCGCACGCCTTTTCTTTGTTTTGCTTTTTTACACCCGCGCGTTGACTGTAGCGCCGTCTGGTTTGGCCCAAGATAGCAGACGGCCTTCCTATACTTGAGTCAGAGCGTAGTCAAAGGCTGAACGACACGCATATACATACACACAGCCTAAAAGCGCACATTCAGGGTCTACCAGCCTCGAAGGATGTGCTCAAAGAAAGACGAGGAAAGCCGTGACGTTGCACAGTCAGTGTTATTTGATTGGCGGCATGAGCTCACAGCATGCACTGCACTCCGACAGCATAGGTATTCCCTCTCCCTCCTCCTCTGACGCGCACACCTTTTTATCTTTATGTTTTGCTTTTTTACACCCGCGCGTCGACGGTAGCGCCGCCTGGTTTGGCCCAAGATAGCAGGCGTCATTCTTCAAAGGATGTCGCTACTTTTCCGTATAAAGGGGCTTTACGTTTACACCTAAGCTGATAGTGCCGTGAACGCTAAGGTGCAAGTTGGGCCAATGGTGTCCCCATCTTCATCCATCATATTATCGAGATTGATGCCAGACGACCTTAAAACGGCAATCATAGTACCAATCTATAAAGGCGGCCCGCGTAATCAGCTTTCCTCGTATCGACCCATTTCGGTTCTGCCGTGTATTTCTAAAATCCGCGAAAAACATCTCCTGTTTTGTATGGCAAGTTTTCTGGATAAGCACAATATCATATCATCCTCACAGAACAGGTTTATTTCTAATCGATGCACGTAGTCCCTGCTGGACGTGTTTTCGAGACTTTCTTTGCATTCGTCATTTGGTAACCATTCTCGTGTCTGTGCGCTCTTCTCGATGTTGCAAAAGCATTTGATTCAGTTAATCATGACATGTTATTAGCCCTTTGTTGCATAGTGGCCATTACAGTGGACAAAGTTAATTATTTTTTAAATGATTTGCCAGGCGACATAATACCCGTACGCATGGTGTCCACTTCAGTGGACATATGTGTTTTCGATTGCCACTCATAGATGGCACCACAATTTCACTGGTGTTGACATATTCAGCATCCAAGATGGCAGCTTCTAAAATTTCCAGTTAAAGCAAGAGCGTCCTCGCAAAAGCGTCGTAAACTGTTGCAAAAGCTTAGTACTCTTCTGTTAAACGTTTTCATGCCTTCGAGTAAGTCTTGAGGTGTAATCTCTCACGAATATGAGTGTCCCATAAGTCTTCATTGTTCAGTAAGTGATCTCTTTGCGGCTTGTCCACTCTGGTGGACACCATGAGCAGCAGCATAACGAGGCCATGAGCTATGCACAAATTGTATTTGGTCAGCAGCGCTGTAAATGTACTGGAATGGTCAAAATTGGTGTTGTAATGAATAATCCGCCATAATTCTACATATTCCATTAACAATGCTATATTTTGATATTTTTTTGTTTTAGAGACAAAAGATCTGCTACCAAATCACCTTTGAGAGAAGCAGACATCAATGCTTTATAGGATATTCCACTATATGACTCAGAAATCAGAGTCCTACTTGAAGCTGCCGTCATCGGAAGTGATGATGATCTTTTAGAGAGTGAGGATGATGACGTCGATCATGCCATAGAGGATGATCAAGGCAGGTGTGATTATTGCTCGGAAGATGCCAAGCCAAAGTGATGACAGTGATGAAGAGGATCGCGACACGGGACTCCAGGCTCTACCACCATACAAAAGACGCCGAGCTTTTTTTTTTTTTTTAAAGCCAAAGTTGTGGGTATGGGAACGAAAGGGATCTTGTGCCCCCAGTGCATGCTGTACTATTGTAGTGGACGTTCTGTAATTAATAAGCTACTTTTCAGAAAGCTAAGAAAAAAAATCCTGGGTCTCAGCTCAATACCGATAGTTGCCAAAAACGCAAGATTTTATGATTTGCAGGACGCTTTTGAAGTATGCAACAAAGGGTTAGATAGGCTGTTTCACCTTGGGTTCAGGAGTCCTTTTGCTCGTTTGCTTAGAAATTTTTGGGCGCACGTTTTCAACTCGTGTCTGTTGGAGTTCATAGTACAAAGGCCACACTTATTTCTGAAGTCCCACAAGTTTCCGTCTTATCCCCCCTTTAATTTAATGTATTTGTTAACGACCTTTCTCAAGTGGTTTCATGTAATGTATTGCAATATGCAGATGACACGCTCTTCTTTTTCTTGTCGTACTGATATCAAACATGCCATCCTTGACCTGCAAAAAAAATGCCATTACTGTTATGAAGTGGTTTAGAAATATCAGATTAAGTGTAAATGCCTCTAAAACAAAGCTGGTATGATTCCACAGTCCGGGAAAAGAAGTCAATTGTTCTCCGCCTTTAGTTTTGCACAACTCGAAATGCGCATCCTGTTGATGCAACCCTATTCAATATGTCTCTCCTGTCAAGTATCTAGGAATATACTCTGATTGTGATCTGTCTTGGAATATACACCTCCCTCTTGTGTCGAAACGACTAAGAAGTGTATCTTGTCAGCTCTGTAACATAAACGTGTTTCTTCCGTTTGCAAGTAGAAAACTCTACACACTCTGTGGCGTATAGTGGCCTTAGGTACGGTGTTACACTATTTTTTAACTGCTCTCGACAATGGCATGCCAGAATTGACATCATTTTGAGGGGGATGTTAAAAAGCGTTGCTTATGGTTCAACACCTTCCTTTACTGAAAACTTGTTTAGTTTACTCAAATTGCCTTGTTTCTACTCGTTGTTTCTTCAGACAGTCGTTTTTCGTCACTTTTGGTGCAGTGAATTAAATCTAAAAGGGTGGCCCTACGAATATTCAGGAACACTACTCGCTATGAAATTCCTCTTACCTATGCTCATTATGTGGAAAGCCTTAGGTCGTTTTACATACCGCAGATTTTTAATGAACTATGAGATAACTTATTCTTACCTAATTCTAACCATGGGCTCGAAAAGAGTCTGAAAAAGTTATTTCATGATACCACCAAGTGATAGATCTACAGTTGACATTTAGGGAGTTATGTTGTGACCTGCTGTTTCTGCAAGGATTGGGCTGTCGTGTCAGATCATGCCACACAAGCACTCCCTATGCAGTCCTGTGTATGTATGTGTCTATTCCTATAAATAAAAGTTTATTATTATTATTATTATTATTATTATTATTATATTTGCAATGTTGAATAAAGTTGGTTATATTTGCAATGTTGAATAAAAATTTCTTATTTATTATTTATTATTATTATTATTAATATTCACTTGATCACGCTTCGTCCCGTAAACACGCGCAGAGAGCGATGTTAGTTCATGAGAGGAGGTGATTGATTGGTCTGGTGGACGCGTAGCGGCAATGCCAGTTTAGGGTCGGATGCCAAGTCTTCGATCACGAAGGATATATAGTGTTTGGTGGAAATGGGAGGGAACTGTTCCGATAGAGAGAAAAGGTTCCCACCCAGGAGTTTTCCTCCTTGGCCGAGCGAGTTTCGTAAGCTACCCGTTTCGAGGCCGTCGGCGCTCCCTTTCTCTGTACTGTTTTCTGTCCCGAACTCCTTTCTCTGCTTCTGCTCGTATCTGGAATTCGGGTATTCCCAAAGTAATCTGGCTGAGACTGCTGGAAGCCTCGTGTCAAAATTAAAAGGAGGCGACGATGAATCAAATCCCCCCCCTTTCCCCTAAAGGAATAAAAAAAATAGGTGGCGGTATTGACCTATATATTCATAGACTGTCCCTAAAACCTAAGAGATCCCTTCTCCTTCCAGGGATGGTTGGTCGCATGCGCCAACTATAAAAGAAAGAAGAAAATAAGACCGTCATTTTTCGGGGCTCCTCCTTCGCTCAGTCGCTCTGACAGTTCTGGCTCAGCTTAAATCAATCCGGTATTCTCCATTGGCTTCATAATAATAATAATAATCTTTATTCATATTTTGTATACATCGAAATCACTGCATATCGCATCTGGATCCTTAGCCAGCAAGGCTAGTTCTGGATCCATACAAATGTACCAATATAAGGCATGCGGGTCGGTCCTGGCACTCGTGCTTGTGCCTCACAAATAAAATGCATGTTCTACAACATTTCCAAATAATGCTTTTTTACAGTCAGTGCAAATGTTTTACTTTCTTTTATGTTTGTGCTTAATGAGTTCCAAATTTTTGTACCTACATACTGTATTAGACGTTGACCATAAGTATTGCTATAGGGCGGAGTATTGAAGTTATTTATAAGAACATTCCTCGTGACTCTACCTGATTGTACAAATATACGTGATGGGAGTGGTATATTATTTGATACAATATTATGCACCAGAATTACAGTTCTATAGTCTCTTAACACATGAAATGGCATTATTTGTTGTTTTTGAAATAAGGGAGCTGAATGGGCGTTGTAACTTGCATATTCTAGTATTCTCAATGCCCGCTTTTGTAGCGTTACTATCGGTTGTAGATAGCTTTGATATGTAAAACCCCACGATACTACACAATATTGTAAGTGACTATGAAAAATACTGTAATAAATCAATCTTAAAGTTTTAGAATTAAAGTATTGTCTGGCTTTAAGTAACGTGTAAACCGAATAGCCCAGTTTTTTACATAATGCTTCGATGTGCGGTTTCCAGTTGAAACAAGAGTCAAGAATCACTCCTAGATATTTAATATGTTCTACCTTTTGAATGGACTTATTACCTATTTGTATATTTTGCGCCTCTGTTGGAGTGACCTTATGTGGGGAAGCAAACACTATATAATTTGTTTTTTGGTAGTTTAAAGTTAACTTATTATTCAAAAACCAACTCTCCATCTGTTTAAGGTTTTGATTAATCTCCCCTCCAGTTCACCCCAGGAGTTACCAGATGCCAGCAATACCGTATCGTCCGCATACATCGTTACGTTTAATTTTCCAACTGCTTTAGGTAAGTCATTTATATAGAGAGAGAAAAGAATCGGCCCCAGCACAGATCCTTGAGGTACTCCTGTGAGCACCATCTCATTGGTAGAGTATTGATCCCCGATGTTGACTTGTTGCGAGCGCGACGATAAATAACTCTTGAAGAAGTCCAAAGAAAAACCACGGAAGCCATATCTTTCTAACTTAGTAATTAATTTTTCGTGATTAACGGTATCAAAGGCCTTTTTTATATCTAAGAAAATGCCAACTACTATTTGATTCTTATTTAAAGCTGTGTTAATAAATTGACTTACATTTAAGACCGCAGTACTAGTAGATCTATCTTTTTGAAATCCGTGCTGTTCTTCTGTTATAATTTTATTTCGAGTCAGGAAGTCAATCATTCTAGCTGCTACTAGCTTTTCAAAAATGGTATTGATAGTGTTTAAAACTGAAATTGGTCGATAATTAGATAGTTGATTTACGTCCCCATCCTTGTATATTGGTATTACTCTTGCTATTTTCAGGAGGTCAGGGAAAGTCCCACTATAAAACGCTTGGTTGAATATTGTTTCCAGAGGCTTACTAAGAATATTAATGTTGTCCTTAATCATTTTTATAGATATACCATCGTTCCCAAGCGCCTTATCCCCCGGCATTCCTTTTACTATTGATATGATCTCCTCGCTTGTTATATCATAAAAACTGAAAGAGTTCGTAACTGAGGTAGAAGGCTGGCTTACTGTTGGTTCTGCAAGGCTACTAGCCAGTATAGTACCTACAGTGCAAAAGTATTCATTAAATTTATTCGCAACGTCATATTGATTTTGACAGCCAATAACCACAGGATCCGGTAGCTTTGGACTTTGTACAGTAGGTTTAATGACAGAATTTATAATTGACCACATCTTCTTTATATCATTTCCACATTCTGTGATCTTACAACTATAGTATTCTTTTTTCCGTCGCCGTATGTGCGCAGTTACCTTATTTCGGTACACTTTAAATTGGTTATGGTAATATGCATTATTTCTGTGTTGTTTCATTTTCCTATAGAAATGGTCTTTTGCTTTAACTATTTCCAATATACTTTTTGTCATCCATGGGCAGATTGGTTCACTATAGTAGCCCTTGCGTTCATTGGATGTGGACTGGGTTATGCATTGTCGGAGCCTGTTATGAAAGCATCTATAATTTTCATTTACGTCTGCAGAAGTAATGTCCTCAAACGTCAGCGCCTGTACCCGGCTACTTAGCTCTTTATAATTAATCTTTTTCATTGTGTAACTTTTATATTGTTTGTGATTAGAAACCACAGGTATTCTTGTTAATAATATTATTGGTGAATGATCAGTCAAGGAAACATCTAGAACCCCGTATAAAGAATCCTCGACACTAAAGTTACATAGTATATGATCAATAACCGAGGCAGTTTCGTTTCCCCATCGAGTAGGATTATTTATAAGGTTTGTAAAATTGAATGATTGCAACAAGAGTAGATACTCGTTATTTAATGACCTTGATACATCTATATTAAAATCTCCACAGATTATTACCTTGCCCTCCCGTACCGTCATTTGTGCAAGAATGTCTTCCAGTTTTCCGAGAAAACTATTCATACATGATCCCGGGGCCCTGTATACCACTCCGATCATAATATTATTCGAGATTTTAGCGAAAAGAATTTCGTACTCAGCACTTTGTGTATAGCTGTATTCGTTGCATTTCTTAAACGTCAGTCCTGTTTTGATTAGTAGAGCAACCCCTCCACCTCTTGTGGTCGTTGGTCTCGGAAGAGAAATACAATTATACCCAGAAAAGTTAATATGTTCATTATCTTTGAGCCATGTCTCAGATAATGCTAAGACATCGTAGTGAAATTCATGTTGACTTAGTATTGCGCAGAGCGCGTCCATATTTTTGTTTACACTCCGTATATTGCAATGTAGCACAGAGAATATTCCATTTTTATGAGCTTTATTAACCGATTTAATTGAGAACATCTGTTGTTCGGCTAATTTAGGACGGTGTTAGTCTTCGTTTATGCAATAAGGTGAAGATCAGCTTCTGTGCAGATTTGAACCACGCCAGAGTTTACTGCTTTCCTCATGAGGATTTTCCCCTGTGTTACCCACAAGAATTTCCAGTTGCTGGCCTTTTTTCTTTCTGTTGCCTTTCCAAGCAGAATTTTGCTTTCTGGACAGAGGTGTTCATTTACATAGATAGGACTCGCATGCTCAAAGCCGAAATCAGAAGTGCTGAGCCGTAGTCGTTTTGCTGCCGTCAGGATCCTATCTCGGGTGCTGTGGGTGGTGAATCGCACAATCACATTAGGTTTGTTCTTATCCTTTGTTGGCACTCGGTGGATAACGTCAATGTCCGACGGCGCTATCTGTATGCCTATCTTGTTTCCGATCTCGGTGATCACCGTCTGAAGATTCTCGTTAGGGGCAAGGGGAAGGCCTTTAATCTCGATGTTATTTTTGCGGCTGTACTGCTTGATTTCTATCACGTTGCGTTTCATCACTTCAAGCTCTTTGGCGAGTTCCATATTTTCCTTTTTCAGTTGCAGCTGCTCAGCTTTTAGTTCTTTTATTTCCTTTTTGCTGTTTTCCACCGTGGTTTTGAATTCTTCAAAGTTCTTATTCATATAATCCATTGAATGGGACATTCCTCCTAGCTCACTTGTTACTTTCTCGTTCATGGCGTCCAACTTTGCCGAGAGTTCTAACAACAGTTTTGCTACTTCCTTAATAGTTGTCGGTTGCTTATCGGCCATTTCTGATATCTGACGCCAGTGAACACTTCACAATTCAGCAGGGCGATCCAGGCAAAGTAAAAAAATGGTAGACTCAACTATACCTGTAAAGTAGCAGTCGTGAGAGTGCTATCCAGTGCTGACACGCCTGGATCGCCCGCTGAAGTGGTCGACTTCCTCTGCCAGCACCGCTTATATAGGGTAGGCCCGGAAATCTGATGGCAGCTTCTCGCTTGCGCCGATCCTCAGTGACGTAGAGGGGCGTGGCCTGCGCTGCTGACTCTTTCAGTGACTTGCGTCGACCTCAGAATCCGTGCTTGATTACGGTTCCCGTTGGTATCTGGCGATGCTCGATTCTGTAAAGTAGCAGTCGTGAGAGTGCTATCCAGTGCTGACACGCCTGGATCGCCCGCTGAACTGCACAGTCGTCAGGCGCCACCACTGCGCAGCCATAGGTCGCACAAAAAGCAGCAAGAGTGGTTAAAATGCAAAATGTCCGTCCTTGTCTGACCGTTTTGTTAACTTTTTGTGTAACGAGTTCGAATTCCACCGGCCTTTCGTGGGCGTTGCATGGAAGCTGCCCATGTCAAGCACGCCGCCATATATTCCCCGCTTTCAAAAACCCCGCTTAAAACCCTATGACGCGAATCCCCCGTTTCAGGTGGCCGGGTCCTCAACGAGACGACGGGATATTCTGCGTTTAACATAAAGACAGCAAGTGTGCACGCGAGCGTGAGTAACGTGATCATCACGTACCTGGTATTCAAGTAAGGAATAACTAGATAAAGCTTTCCGTTCTTCAGGCGTGAAGTATACACATTGACTTATTTCAATGTTATAATAGAAAAATAAATCAGTCACTGGCAAAAGATTTAAATCGTGCGAAACGGATTCAAGCCTTCCGGCGACAGAAAACGTGACAGAACGCTTTGCCAACCAAGCGTGAACTCCCTGTTTGCAGTTCCCAATCTGTCAGAGGTTCGTAAACGTGCTGAATCCAAAAAGAGAATGCTTCTAACATACCGTTTCTTACTTTTTGACTCTGCAGGCGAGCCTCCATGATATCGAGACCGCCCGAATTTTACCCCACTTGAATTTGTGTACACGGCCCCGGGTACGGCGACGCCCATTGCGCTCGTCTGGTACAACAAGACAGCGAAGTGACGGAAGGAAAATCTTGCGTCTCGCAATATGCTTGAAAAACTTTTTAGCGAATTCCACTCGTCATCTTGGCGCGATCTGTGATCGACTCTTTTGTATCCCTCGTCCGCGACTGATCGTTTGGGATTAACCCGGATGTCGATCGCTCGTCGTTTTGGGAGCACTGCCGACTCCGGATCTTGGTTCAGAGGTCCCAGATCTCAATTTGCCAATTTTTCCGCAGCCAATTGGAATCCGATCTCTGGGGTTCATAACTTCCTGACCCGCAGAGCATGACTGGAACGGCGAGCGACTGACGGCGGTTCACGACATGCAGGTGCTTGACGGAAATGACGAGAGGCCAGTGCGATGGGGAATGCCGGGCAGACAGTCGTCCAGTCCCGAAGCTTGTCGTCTTCCACTGGTGGAGTCGGGGGCGCGGTAACGTCGTATGGATCTCGTGTTCCGTGCGGATTTCGGCTTGTGATCGAAAACGACCATAAGAATTCGTAATTGGCGATCAGTAAGAGCGAAATCAGCTATTTGTAGTCGGCGTGCCTCATAAACGGAGCGTACAAGCTCCTCGCAAGGTGGATAGTTGAGTCGGGCTTGAAACTGGCCATCACCAGTTTCCTTTCATAACACTCTGACATGAAGGACGACCCTTTTGAGTTACTTGCACGACGCGACAGCAAAGTAACGATACATTTACTCCGAGTCTAAGGTAGGAACCGATACGGCGTCGGCGGTATATCCATGTTTGAAGGTATTAAGACGAACAAGGTCGTCCGTATCGTAGACAGTGGCTTTCTTTAATCCTCTAGGGTTGTCCTCAGCCATATGGAAGAAATGATGCATGCAAAGCGACGACAGAAACACACGTACAGAATGGCGAAAGACGAAACAACGCCAGCAGAGAACACACGTAAACTCACGGACCGGGTGGCACGCCGTGCGCTGGAGCAGACGTTGGAGTGAAGATCACGGTGTCCCCAAAAAGTGTTTCAGGCGATTCGCTCGAGGCCGCGCCACCATCGTTGACAAACTCTGAAAAAAAGTATTGCCGGCCACTTCGGCGTTCCCATGGTACTCACAGCACCATTGAAGCTATCTATCTGGCTTATGCCAACATGGAATCAAGAACACGAGTAACGAAAACATGTGCACAAGAAACGTGCAAACAAATATGCGGAAAGCGCCACATCGGTATCGACTTCGGCTTCAAGCCCGGAGACCTTGTCTGGACCCCGATATAACGATTGGTTTAAGCGAGAAACTCCTGGAGCGCTACTTCGGGCCCTACAAGTTACTTCATCGACTCGGAGATCTGAACTACAAGGTGATGCCCAAGAGAACAAGAACATCATCACGCCGCCCAACACGAACGGATGTTTTCCACGTCATGCGCTTCAAGCCGTACTACGCTCGATAAGACTGTGGACTGTGATCCCGTGCTACGCTTGATGGAACTGTGTTTTACCAGCCTATTTAGTTTTGGCTTCTTTTGTTCGTTTTGCTCCTTTTTGTTTACTTGCACGTTGCATCGAGACGGCGAGCGTGCCCGTGGCCGACTGGTTATCGTCTTTAGCTCCTACGCAAAAGGGTTCGAGGTTCGATGCCTGGGAGCGGACGCGCCTTTTTGCAATTTCTGTCAATGTCGCGCCCCGATGAATTCGAGAACATTGTTGTTTATTTGAGGTTCAAATGTTTTACGCGCCGAACCTTCAATGCCGATTGTTCCAGAAGCCTACGCATGTGCATAAGGGGATCCGCGTGGCGAGCCGCAATTAGTCTCGCCCCAGCGTTCGATCCTGCTGTTACGCCGCCATCTACATCGTGCTTCGCTAGTCTTCTTCTAGTTGGTTTTGGGCACACGTTCGCACCGTTAAATGATGAGTTCTTTTCTGTCATTCGCCCCTTCATCAATAGCAGTTCGTGACAGTATAAAGATTTGCTGAACCATTGTATTTTTGTTTTTAACTTTTTCAGCTTTTTGTGTTTATTGGGTGTGTGCGAAACATTAGGTAAGCATCTTTGATGTGTGTTTTATACACTGAATAAGTAATATTGATCCACGTCTTTGGTGATGAGTCAAGCATAAGTTCGTAACATTGAACTTGTTAACTAAATCTACCAACATGTAAATAAAATTCAATACTCGATCGTCTTCCAGAGTGTCCCCAGAGTGCAATCAATTGCTTTGTAATTTGCAAGTTTTTGCCAACTTTCGTTAAGTGTGACATACAAAAATAATTGTGTTATCTAATATAGTCGCGTTATAGCGTAACTTCTTTCTGCAGGTTTTGTATAATTTTTCCCTTTGATAAGTTCTTTTATTTGTTTCATTTGTCGAGCACTTCATCTGTTGCCTTCTTGTATTTTTACATATCGTAGTTTGGTAACAACCTCATATAAAATGCTGTTACGCAATACGTATTATTCCAGTCATATTTGTGATTCAATTTGATGGTACGCATTATTATCCATGACACAATATTTGCCATAATAGCGCCTATGCGAAGTTGCATTCACAGCGAAGATTTTAAGATATTTCAGCTTTAATTGCGGACATACGAACAATATACTACACTTGCTATTCATATTTTATAATAAATCATTATCATTCCTTACTGCTCCTAAAAATGAAGAAAACTAAAATGGGGTTTTTGAGAACATCGATCACGAATTCGCCATAGCTTTGAAACATTCGTTAATTGAAATGTAGATAACACATTTTTAAACACAATATTGCGTTTATAATTAATAAAAATATTTAAGATTAAGCTTCGTAATGATAGCAAGATTATTGAAATATCTTTAAAGAAAAACGCGTACAAAGTTGCCAAACTTTGCCTGAAATCACCAAAGAGACACAGTTCGGCATTAAAAAAAAATCCATACGATAACATTTTATTTTAATAGGCGCAAAAAAAAACAATTTTGAAATTGTCATTAAAGAGTGCTAGTGCAATAGTTTGAGAAGTGACAAAATAGCGAGTGGTCAACCATGCCATCACCAACAGGCTGAAGAAACGGCAGTTTTCGTCTCGGACGCTTCAATGGCCAATAACTTCAAGCAACAAATCCGCCAAGCTTGCCGTTTACGCTGTCTTTAATTTCAGGATGCTGTGAATTATATATTTGTTTTATCAAAATTTGAAAAACATCGACCCTAAAACCCTGCTCGAGACGAGATGAAAATATTGATATATAACAATTATTTTAAGCTCGTATTGAACAGGGAATCGCCTGAATTACACAAATAATTTCAAAACTCTATGTTTTAATTCCACTGAATAAAAAAATTAAACTTACCAACAGCATATTATCAATAGCTTCTTTGAGGCTTCGCAGTTTCAAACAATAACATGTCCTCTAGAAACGAAGCACACAAGGCTGTGGTGATTTATTTATTTATTTATTTATTCTTATTTTCAGTGACCCCCCAACAGCTTAACGCCTCCCTAGTGGTGCACTTATCAATGAGTCAATAAGTAGAAAAATGTTAAACAGGATAAAAGCAAAACGTTAGGAAAAAACAATAGCCTCAACACACTTTCGAAATTTACGCTCTTCATCAAAAATATCAAGACTAGCATTCCCACAAATCTGTTCTAAATGGTTATAAGTCAGTTGCAGGCGTGTCATGGGTGCAGCATGGTAAAAGTCGGTAGGGTAAAACAAAGTATAAAGTCTACAAGACTTACGAGGAACGTGCAAGTAGATGTGACTGAGTAGCTCTGGGGAATCAATTATACCATTTACAATCTTATACAAATATGTCAGTCCACGAATTGTTCTCCTGTTGTGCAACGAGTCTAACTTCACGAGTTCACAAATCCTCTCATAACTATAGAAATAATTCGGTTGAAAATAACGATCAAACAAAACACGAACGAATCTACGTTGAACACTCTCAATTACACCTGAATTTGTCACTCCAATACAGTTCCAGACAACTGAGGCATATTCAACACGACTACGCACCAGTGAAGAAAACAAACGTAAAATACAAAGTGGTTTAGAAAACCCGCGTGTCACTCGTGTAATGGCTCCCAGCACTCTAAAGGAAGCATTCGTAATTGTAGTCACGTGATGATTGAAATTAATTGCAGGATCCATAAAAACGCCTAGATCACGGATGACCTCAACGCGAGTAATATTGGTGGAATCTAATACATAGGGAAAACTCAGAATTTCACGCTTCCTAGAAAAGGACATAACTTTCGTCTTTGACTCATTTAAGAGTAGGTCATTTGAAAAACACCACGCCGAAATAGAATCTATATCACGCTGAAGACATTCACAATCGTCAACCGTTTTAACCGCTGTAAACAACTTAATATCATCAGCAAATAACAAAAACCGCGTGTGTTTAATACAGGAAGCTAGATCATTTACAAAAATTAAAAACAGCAAAGGACCGAGGTTACTGCCTTGAGGAACCCCAGAAGTAGATAAAAAAGGAGCAGATAATCGGCCGGATACTCGCACAAAGTTCAGCCGATGAGATAGGTAACTATCGAGGAGACGACAGTACTTAAGGGACAGGCCGTAACTACAGAGTTTACTCAACAGTAGTCGATGATTAACTTTGTCAAAAGCTTTGCTCATATCAAAGTAGACTACATCCGCTTGTCCTCCGCTATGGACAGATGGTACAATCTGATGTAGGAAGGAACACAGGTTTGTTTCTGTGGAGCGGCCTTTCATGAAACCATGTTGCTCAGGAATAATCTTCCGACAAAAATATGCATAAAGGCGGGTGTGCAAAACAATTTCATAAACTTTAGACAAACTACAAAGGAGGGAGACTGGCCTATAGTTGTTAACCATGGATCGATCACCCGATTTATGTAATGGAACAACAACAGAGCGCTTCCAAGCGGTAGGAAATGTTTCAGATGCAAGTGATAAGTTAAATATATGAACCAAAACTGGACAAAGGAGTGGAGCACAACCTTTTACTATGAAGCTGGGAATTCCATCTACTACCGTAGATAACTTTGGTTTAAATTTTTTAATTGCCTCCAAGACTTCAGATTCATTAATTGGAGCAACAGTCAAAAAATCTAGGCAGTTTATATTCGAGCTAGGCATTAGGCCATAATTTGTACTGAAAGAAGCACTAAAATGGCGCGCAAAAATATTAGCTACATCAACAGGGTCAGAGACGCAATCCTCATTATCTCGCAATGTGATCGTGGTAACATTCTCTTTGATGCTCTCTTTGACAAACTTCCACATACACTGTGGCTGTGTGCTCAATGAGTTCTCGGCGATGTCAGCATGTTGTTGTTTATCTTGCTTAAACAATTGTTTCGCCTCTGCACGACATTGACTAAATCTCGTGTACCAAACGGCATTGCCAATTTTTTTGTACAGGCGATGATAGTGTAGCTTGCGCCTTAAGCAGTGTGTAAGTTCCTTCGAGAACCATATGGGATAGTCACTTTTATGAGACACCCTCTTTGGTATGAAGAGTTGCATACTTTCCTGGACAATAGTCGAAAATGTGGAAGTTGATGATTCAACACACTGATCAGCGAGAACACTGCTCCAGTCATTGTTCTTTGTTCAGTGATTACATGTT
>JAZHYW010032020.1:0-14529 GCA_037355805.1 Ixodes ricinus | reverse complement strand
TACGTATTGCTTTTGATAGGCGCCAGTGCGCCCTATAGGTCGTCAAAGGCTACATATATTTTTTAATGGTTGGTTGAGAAGATGAGAATGCAGGAAGGTCTTGAGTTGTCCATAAAAGCAGGATAACTGTATCGAATAGCGCTACCTTGTTTAAGACTTGGGTATACAAAACAAAATGCAAGAAAGCGGGTAGATCGGCATTCTGTACCACTCTATGGAGGTATTGTTGCTTCCTTTAAAGGGATACAGAGCCAAACATGTCCGTGATCCTCTATTAGTGGCTCACGATCTTTCCTCAAGCCAGCAGCCGACGAAAAAGTGGGTTATTGCGCAACGAAATTAACGTCATAATCTTTTATTCACGCGTAAAATGACAGCGAAATGTCTAAGCTTCGGGGAAAAGAGAAAATAAACACAGACTTTTCATCCCACAATCGGAGTCTGCGAGAGCTAGGCGACCAATTGGTCTAACAGGCACGTGCACTTTCACTCTGCGTGAGATGAAAGCCCGTCTGTATTCTCGTTTTCCCGGAGCCTACATTTGCCCAGGTCACTTCCAAACGTGAATAGAGGACTATCACGTTAATTGTATTTGCGCGCAGCCCACGGACACCGGCGGCTAATGGCCCGTGGAAAGATCGTGCGCCACATATTATGGACACTGACATGCTTGGTTCAGCATGCCTCCAGGGAATCCATAAGGCTGTTGAAATAAATGCTAGAGGCTCAGCTGGCGCTAGTGTCTGCGGGACTCTCGGGACTCTCGGTTGCAAATTGAAGCAGACAGCGTGCAATCTACTTTTCCAGCGTTCCTTTAGTAGTTCCTATGCTGGATAAACGCGTAACGCGATATATTTTCTCGCTGGTGTGAATATCGCGCAAATCAAGCGTAGTTTCTTTACTGGTAACGGGTAGTATGGAGCTTTATTCACATTATAAAGTGTAATTTGTTTAGGTAATGTTTTTTTATTACTGACCGATGTATGCCGAGCAAGAAAATTGAGGCCCAGGCCTAATGTTAAACGGCATGATATACCTGTACAACCTAATCGATCTCAAGCAAAAAAAAAAATAAAGTAAGCGTATGTTTATTCAAGCTGTAATAGCATTAAAATGAAATCAGATGACAGTTCCTATTTTGATTATTCATGCAGATTTGGTTACTGGCCTAGTACGTGTTCTTCATTTCATAACTCCATGCTTCGTTCTTGTACGTCTGTTTGTTTCATTTGGAATATACTCAGCATCCTTTTGGTGTTTGGTCTAGCTGATTCACTTTCTGTGCTTCTTATAGCATTGACTATATATGAGCAGATACGCGCCCTGGTAATAGCAGTCTCGCAACATCAACACCGCATATACGATCGGTTTGTCATTATTTTCGCGCAGTGTCTGACGCCATGAATTATAAAGAAAAAAAAAATGTGAATGACGTTTGCACAACTTACGTAACGCCGAATTATGGCGCCGCTCTGAGGAGAGAAGGAAGGGTACGGAAAGGCGAACATGCCTCTCCTCCTCATCCGTACCCTCCGTCTACTTTCCCACTGTCCTCTCATTTGGGCGGGAAATTTCCCTAAATTTCCCAACTAAAGTTAGAGGAAAGATTTTTCCGCTAGATTTAGCGGAACAAGCCCGCTACCGGGGAACTTTTCCTGTTGAATCTGGCGGAGTAGGTGCCTTCCGCTAAATCTAGCGGGGGAAATCTTCCTCTAACTTTAGCGGTGCGGTAACGTTTGGGCATCGGCGCCGAAATGTTACCACGGTGCATTGCGGGACGCTCTCCCGTACTGCGTCGCGCGACCATCGTGACGTAACTCGTGCACCCTCGTCACGTCACTCGGCGACGCCATCGAGGGTGACTTTCGGCAACGTTATTAGATTAACTCAGTTACGGAACTGTTCATAGACGCTGCATGCACGAACAGTATCCCCTCACTCACCACGACTCTGCCTGGAGTCGCTCGACGCGCCGCCGGACGGCTGCTTTGGTAACTGAATCGGGACGACGTTCGTCTCAACGTTACTAGAAACGCAAAAACCGAACGGAAAAAACTCTTTTTTGTAATAATCTTTTATTGGAGACTAGTACAAAATGGGGGCGCGTGATGCTTAAAATTTCGTAGTTTTCGCCTTGCAGCACAATTAATATTGTTTCGGCAACAACCATAGCCTCAGCGGGGATTTGCAGGTAGCGCGTCCCGACTCTAGGCGCATTTTAACCCTGTGGGGTATTTCTGCGGACGCGTCTGCTGGCGGGGTGGCACCCCGTAACCTGATTGAAGCCAAAATTAGATGCCACATGCAGTTCCTCGAGTGACCGCAGCGGAAAAAATGGCGGCGCGGATCGTCATTTGGCGCTTCAGCTGCGCCTTGAAACGCACAGCCATGAAATGAAAATGTGATGGCGCCTCGAACGAGGCTGGCGATTGAAGCGAGTGAGGAGGTACCTCCTCCGCGGGAGTTCCACAACTGGGCACCCACTAACGTTGCTTGAAGCACGGTGCCGAAACGTCCCCACGGCGCATTATGGGACGTCTCCTGATAACGACCGCGCGGACGTTTCGACATCGCGCGGTGCATTGCGGGAAAACTCACAATGAACTCCGCGGTGACGTTTCGGCACTGTGCCGAAATGTGCTTGTGCAGAGCAGATCCAACTGCTGACAAGGGCATGGGCGGTCGGGTTTCAGTCACAAGATGGGTGACACTCGCCCATCATGTGCTTTAAATCGGCTGGTAGAAGCCAGAATCTTCATCTGAATTCACAAGACATGCTTTTCCGTTCTCTGAAATGTTTAAAACAGCTCGCGACAGAGCAGTTATATTGCACGAAATTCCTAACACCGAAACTAATGCTGAAGAAGACGCACTTTGAATAATAAGGATCGGCAGCTGCATCTGCTCTGCACAAGCACCAAGATGGCGGCGCCAACAACAATTTGGGAACAGAGTGCCGATATTCCAAGCGCAGCTCATTTAGTGCCTCTGCAATAAACCATGCGAGCATAATCGGCTTGGAGGAGCTAAAAAAACAACAAAAAAACTCTGACAATGATGATGATAGATGCGTGAGCGCCGCCCTTGACGATTTCCTAAACATTCGACATCAGGAGTTTTAGGCATTAGGAATAGGCAAGTCTTGGTGCAAAAAAGCATCGAATCACTTTCAGTAGTTTTTGTAACTTATATATATCGAAATGAGTGATATGTTTGCCAGTAAACCATATGCAAATTGTTCGAACGTCTGGCAACACTCTGTGGGCTGCAATCTTTGTTACGCCGAGATTCCTCTGCTGTTTGTTAATTTCCAAGCGTGCTCGGCAACAATCGAGGCCAACTGCTCACTGTCATCGATCCTCGGCCACACCTGCGAGCTAAAGATTAGTATTGTTTTACGCTCTTCTTGCATATGTACGCGCTCGTCAACCCGCTGGTCGCTGGTTTCTCGCCGCAAACAACATGGTGGACGTACACTTCAGCTCGAAATTCGGCTTTGAGTGCCGGCACAGGGCACGGGCGGCGGACGCCTGGGTTTCGAAAGGGCTTTCGCTGCGTGAGTGCTTCTGAGAGCGAAGATTCTTCAGAACTACGCTTTCGCGCCCTGGCTTTTGCAAGCGTCGAAGCCAACATGTGAGGCGGAGAATGTTCTTCGGCGCCCCAGAAGATGGCACTGTGCATTTCGCATGTAGTCTATTACGACGGATGCTTCTGATATATAGTAACATGTACATCTATTACAACCCGCTTCATTAGATGCCATTCATTTTATATCTCCATAAAACAGACGCTTCAAAAACAGTAAAGTTTGATAGCTGCTACAGCATTATTACTTTCAATATTAACGAAAGCCCTCGACCACTTCTTTGCAGGCCTCGAGGTTTTCACACCTTATCAAATATGTTGCTGTATTTCAATTGTCCGTTTATCGAAACGAGAATTACCATCATCAAAAATATAATATTGATATGATTGTAGTAAAATATTTCATCAACAGCATTATGTCCGCATTTTAAAATTTTCAAGAATGTAAAAAAGCAGGTGTAATTAATTTCAAAACTTCAGTAGATCTATTCGAGAACATATTCGTGCTAAACATTTGTTATTTTATGAAAATATTTGGAACCTGTACAGAAAATAGGTAATTAAAAATTACCAAAAAACAACTTCGCGAGTTTCTGCCTTATACTTAACATAACAACATAATCAAAGTCGTGGTGTTTTCAATTATTTATTCACAAAATTAGAACTACCTGAGTAAGCGAGTTCAGGCTTCCTATTCGCGACGCTATACTTTTCCGCAACCAACACAAAGCACAACATAAGTTATACCATGAAAGGTAATTATATTACCTTTCAAATGAAACCGCTCATTCAAAAAGGTATTCAGAATTTGACGTGCAACGATCGATCAAATATCACTTTAATTGCCATCATCAGTGGGACCGTGTACTCAAGAAGTGAACCTGACAACATGCCATCGTCTTGTCTCGCTAACGGTGTCAGCGGAGTGTATTCGAAAATTCAACAACAAGATGGGCCCCGGGCAGGAATGTAAGACAGCGAAATGACTCTGGCTGAACGTTTTATTTATACATCTACAAGTGGTCAAGACCTCGGTTTCAGTTGCACCTCGCTCATTTTAATATATGACTTCTCCATGTACCTCTGGAGGGACTCAATGCCACCGGATAGTAGCAAATTACCTGTATGCCTGACTCCATGTTCAAGGACTGCCCCATCGGAGTCTAACACGCGCGCTTGCGGAGTTCGCAAACACTGATACACAGAAATCCTCTGTCCAGGTGGCATAGAGTAACTCGCCATCGAAACATGGCGTCCACGCAGCGGATCGACATCGTCTGTGCTTAGAGTAACGCGTACACGAGGGGGACCCAAAAGAAACCGAACTAATTCTTTTTTACAGAGCTGCAGTACCGTATTTGCCGCCAGGTAGTTGATGGAGCGAACATTGCTGGAGTCATTAGGCCTAATTCCGTCCTCGAAGAAGGTTAGACCAGTTGCGGCTGGGCTTATTGTGACAAGTGTTTCGTGTGGGCGTCGTTTTTGCAATGCTCCGATTTCTGTGAACAGCGTGCGGCGGTTAAATTCTGTCTTTTGCTCGGAAAAGTGGAACAGAAAGTCCGTTGAACTGTTAAAAACGCGTACACCCGACCTCGCCCCGTGCGACTTTTTTTGTTTCCTAGAATGAAAAGAGAAATGAGAGGAAAGCGTTTTGTTGACGTTGCTGTGGTGAAGAAAAACGACGGAGGCGCTGTCAAGCATCACAAAAGATGATTTTAAAACAATGTTTCGACACATGGATTAAAAGATTAGACAAGTGTGCTGAAAGTGCAAGTGGATACTGCAAGTACTTTGAAGGAGATTGAACGTCAGTAGACTTGAAATGGGAACAAATAAGTGCAAAAAAATTTAGTTCGGTTTCTTTTTGGCTCCCTCCTCGTACTACTGAATGATGTCCCCCTATAACGTAAATTGTATTAAAATGACGGACATTTGCGCTGAGAATTTCCTACGAAATTCGTGCCGTTACCTTTTGTGGAGCGCGAGATTAGCTATTTGCATACAGAAAACGCAAGTGAAACTTGGGAACGTACTCGGAACTCAGGAACGCGGTCGCGAACCTAAGGATTCTTGCGCATCACGTCGAAAACGTGAAGGAATATGTCCGCGGACCTGGCGGACTACGGTTATCGCTAGAGCCACTAAATGAGCTTGCGCTTAGAGTATCGGCACTCTGTCCCCGACATTGCTGTGGGCGCCGCCATTTTGGGGCTTGTGCAGAAAGCAGACTAACTGCCGATCGTCATGCATGATTCAAAGGTGCGACTTCCTCAGCACTAAATTCGGTGTTCGGAAGCACATGTAATATTGCTTTCGTCTGTTGCAAACTGTTTAAACAATTGTGGAGGACGAAAAAAGGTTTCCTGTGATTTCAGATAAAGCTTCAGATAACTGGCAACCATGATTTTAAGCCACAGTATGGGCCAGGGTCGCTACCTTAAGCGTTGCTTATTTGGTGGCACTATTGGCGGCGAGATGTTTCGGTGGCGCCCTCTTATGGTTACCATTCGTGACGTCATTGCCTTGTGAACACCAAATTTGAAGGTGTTTGTAAAGAGCATGGTGGAAGCTTGAAATCATAGCACTCTCAAACCAACACTGCCAACACCGTGAAAATTGAAGTTTTTCCATTCCTCTTATTTCCGTCGATGGAAAATCCTTTGCTGACGTCATAGTCAGTATTCGGCCTATCGCGGAAGACCGATCACAGCGACGCTTTCGATCGCTCACGTCGCCAATAGTTATCGCTTTCGTTAAACGCATTCTATTGTCGCTTTTTCACAGACCACGTAGGTCAGCGGTGGTGTGCAGCCGAGCATTGGACGCGCCGGAAGCCGACTGCACCAAACTGCTCGTGCAACTTTTGCTGCACGATACATTTTCTTTCTTGTTTAGTGTGAACGTTATTTTTATTGTTTATGCGTCGTTTATATGTTTATTGTCATTTTTATATGTTTATTGACTAGCTCGTCTTGAAAAGCGACGAAGACGCGGGTGATGAGCCTCTGAAGAGCAACGTAGGTTGCACGTGAGCGCACATAACCCGGAGCAACGTCGTTCATGTGCGTACTGTTTGAGACATGGCGTTTAACGTCGTTGTTGTGATTTTTTTATCGTGCTTGACGGCCCCAGTTGCACAAAATGTTTTCAGGAGTAGAATAAAAAAAGGCAACTTTAATGCTGGAGACATTTATATTTATCATTTTCAGTACCAGGTTAACCAGACGCCAGGAGGAATCAAATCGAGCATCACGTGCGTTGAGTGACGGTCCTCTTTTAGTTTGGAACACAACAAAAGCTACGTGCCTAATATCACAGATGTTTCAGGTACCGAGCTTGCTTTATAGCACGCTGCAGTGAAAGCAGCAACCAAAGCCACGAGCTCAGGCTCACACTCCTGGCTTCAGTTCACAGTAATCATGAATTGAATACGGCTGGTCTGCAGACCCGTGCACTAGCACGTCATGATGTTGAAGTCACGTTATCTGCACATTTTTTCCGGCCAGCGGACTTCCCTCCCGAGATCTGTCCGCCGCGTGAATACACCTTTAAAGGGCGTTTCCTCCGTTCGAGGGGCGAATCACGATTCCTCTGTGCCTGCTAAGCGCTTCCGCAGGACTGCTTGAGAAAATCAATCACATACCTGTGAGAACAGCGCGTGAGAACGTCTTTTCGCAAAGGTCATTCACTGCCGCTCCAATTAAATTCTGTTGGGCCACGGGTGTTAGACATTTATGGCCAATCGCAACTATACGGACAGTCCTATTATCCACGACAATGTGTTTGTTGAGAGGGAAGGTGGGAAGTTTTGTGATTTCTACTCGAAAAATATACCTTTTAATACCAACCAATTCTGAGAAAGCAACACAACAAAAAAGGAGCGAAAATTCATCTTTAGCGCTCTGCTATTATTTTTAAACTATATGTGTGACCTTAAGGGAAGCTTAACAAATTAATAACAAACCAGAGGCCCGGAAAAATGGTGTGTCGACCAAGAGAAATATCGTCTGTGACTTCTTGTAAACTAAAATAAAAGAGTCGAGGCCTGCTGCGCTAACCTCACATAATTGCAGAGGACCTAACTATCCGTTTTGTGAGCTTGTTTTACGCTGAACTCATGAACGATCAAGGCTGATGTCTCTGACAATTGTTGCTTATATAATCTCCAGTGTCCGCTCTGCGCGGACACAAGCTGACGCGCTCAAAGTACAAGTTATAAAGAATGAAAACGAGGTGAGAGTGTGAGAGTCGTGTACATAAATGTTGACACAAAACAGATGCCCCCTTCTCCACCTACCTTGAAAGAAAAAGAAGGCAGAGCTAGGAAATTTCTTATCGTCAACGTCTTAGATTTGTGGTGAACGCAGATTTTTATTGCACTGTTTCTGAACCTTAACTTTAAATTCGCCGTTATATTTAAAGCATCGCTCGCGAAAACGTAATTAGATTATAATTACAGTTATATATAAAAAAGTAACGCGTTAGTGTACCAAATTTCCAAAACGTTAGTCGATACAGTATCGCTATTATATTTACGACTTACCACGCCAGACGCCCTTTTGCATACACCTTTACTGCTAGCCAACGCCATAAAGCTCTATACTAAAGTCAGTCCTTCGACGTTCAAACGCTCCTTGTGATACTTCCCAGTCGGGTATGCAACAAGACAAAATACTACACTGGCGTCCAAAGTGGGATCAATGGTTTCAGGAACAATTTAGCATTTAATTGACAGGGACAGGGCAGGAGACAATACCAGTATTATCTTAACACCACGGAGGCTCATCGCTGACGTCTTCTCACTCCCCCCCCCCCAATCCCCATCCTACCGCGCTGCTTCTGCTTCGCCTTATGTAGACACCTATCCAATGCTTACAAATCCACCGCCCAGCGTGCAACCTTCAGAGCCCCGCGCACACGTTTTTGTGACCTCGAAAGCGAGCAAAACAAGCGTCACATACTAAACTCTGAAAAAGGCACTTGCCAGAAGCCTTTTTTTTTCTTGCCTGGTTTATTGGACGGGAGATTGCGAACTATAGGGGGCGCTTTATCGAGATTGTTGTCCCCACAGCCCGATGCTTACTAACACAGCATAACAAAGGAATTGAACCTCGCCTTCAGCATCGGTCTGCGCACGAGCACTTCGCTCTGACTATACTCTGTTTCACCTTGTGTTGTACCGCGCGAAAGGCTACAAGCGCGAGCTCCTTGCTCTAGGGCATATCTCGGCGGCACAAGCTCTCGTGCACCAAGGGCAGCTGCCAACGCTATGGAGCTCGCGCCTTCTAGCCTTCACTGCGGTACAACATAAGGTGAAACGGAGAGAAGTGCTGCTCCGCGCGAGGAAAGAGACCTTCCGATCGTCATTTTAGATTTCTCGGATAAAAAACAAACAAGAATATTTGGCTTTGTTGTCCCCACAGCTGAAACGCACCGCTAAGGAGACGTGACTGTTCGATCTATTGCTCATATCGTTGAGCAGCGACTGCAGTTAAGGCTGCAATGCAAGCGCCAAAAAACGAGATTGTAGTTTTTGTAACTTTCTGCTGCAGGACAATCGCTCACTCTAAAAATCTACGTTTCAAAGCTAGACGCTGGCTAGCTCGTGTCTGCGGCTTTGGCTGCCATTGGGTTATGGAGGCGTTGCAGCAGCTGAGCGTGGGAGCCGCCATAAACGACCTTCAGGTTTTTTTCCTTTATTCCGTTTACTTCACTTTATTATTACCATGGGAGGCCAGGTTATTGTAATTTCAGATTATTGTGTTCTTTCCCCCAGCTTTGACTTTGCGGTGACTCGTCAATGCCCGTTTTAGTGGCTCGGTATCTCGGTAGTTCAAGAGAAGGTCAGCAATGGCGGCCTGCAATCTGGAGGGTGTGTAAAGCGTCTATAACAACCTATGGTCAGAGGCGACGCAGCGCGAGAAGCACGCGACTGGTCGATCTTCGCTGCAAGGCGGGCGGAGTTTTCCTGCCGGTCCAGGGTTAGGACAGACAGTGCTAACACGGGCGCCAGAACACAGGCTTCACACAGACTTCAGGCAACCTAGGCACGGTCAGGACGCTCAACGAGGCGTCAGCACTGACGATGAAACCGATAACACCCTTACTTGGGGTATTTCGTGGGATACCAAGCGGCTGATATCAGGAACTAGATGGAAGGAATTTCTCCTCTGACACGTAGGCTACGAATGCCAATTTATTATCCGGTGTCCATAGTGGCCGCACCCGATTACTGCATGAGACAAAGTGCCATTCCCACGTGTATCCTCCGTCATCTGCAGCGGCTAGCTGGAATATAAAAATACTCTGGCTAACCGCTGCATTATTGTTAAGGTATTATTGCGCAGCGTGCTGCTTTTCTGTCATTGAAGTGGAAACAGAACCCCTCTCTAAATTGCCTGACGTGTTTGCTCGTCTTTGAATGAAAACAATAAAAAGCTTATTTAAGTTCAGATATTGAAGATCGATAAAAAGTTAGTTGTCTGTGATAGCAGTGATCAATTACAGGCGTAGCAGAATACCGATGAAGGAGAAATGTTTTCGCAACGCTACTTGTTACCAATAATGTATAACGGCTTTCTCAGAGTCGAGTGGTGAAACAAGAACGAATATCTATCTTGTGTTATCACGAGATCGGCTTGTTATAGCTCGATTTATCGCGTGCCAAACTCTCTCAGTATAAATGTCTCCTGATACAAGACAGACAACGTGAACAGCGTGAACGATGTGATTCAACCCATAAGATTCAACGTGTCTTGTGCGTTTTGTAATTCTCGGTGCTGCTTTGAGCATTTGGAGTGAAAGCTGTGAATCGCACATAGGCAATGCAATTTTTTCTACCACGCTTTCGCAAAAAAAGATGTCGAGGCTGTCATTTCAGAGCCCAAGCAACAACCGGGACCATGAAAGGTCACTGAGGCCCATTTTGACGACAAAGTGCGTTCCATATTATACCTCCTGCTACTGAAGCCCCTGTCACATTGAGGAAACAGGGTGGAAACATCAACAAAACATGTATCTCAGCAGTCGGGAAAGATGTCGGCTGTCGGCTCCGTTGCCCGACAACCCTGTCACATTGAGAAACAGCAACACAACATGGACGACATCGACAATGTTGTCCTCGGTGTGACAGCTTTTGGCAACGGAAACCTCAGCAACTTGCGTCGGACGACACGTGTTGCCCATTTCGGTGGCTGAGCGAATTTTTTCCAGCAACACGGCAACATCTATATTTTTCAGTACTGATAGTCGCACGAGAATACTTCAATAATTGACAACTCCCCATTTCTAAGCAGCCTCATGACTATTGCAATTAGCACATCCCTTCTTGCACTGTGGTTTGTCGGAGCGGTCGAGTTTATTCGATCAGTTCAGTGTTTCGCTCGAGATGCCGTCGAACCCTTCAACTGTGCTGTTCACTTCGACTGAGGAGTCAAAAACGAGATCCTCAAAGGAGCCGGTGTCCGTCCGAATCCAACGCCGGTAGGCCTCGGAATCTTCCAGAGCCAGCTGCCACATCAAAGTCTCATGCATTGTTGATGCACTCTGCGAGCCACTCGCTGGTCTATTTTGAACGCGGCTTGCGCGGCGGCAGCTGATCGTCAGAATCACCTGAATCGATGGCACAAAGAAGCACCAAAGCAGACGCTGCTGCTGTGGCCGGCGCGTATGCCATCCTGCAAGGGTCTGGCCCTGTAGCAGAACGCAACCGCCAAATCCAGAGAACACGAGGTGGTTCGGCGCGGCTAATGAATCGACTATGGTGGAGCGACGGCGATGAGACGGCGATCCAAAATGGCAACGATTCGAGGGGCGAGCGGAACCAGCGGATCTGAGCCTATACTTCGTTTCAGCTTGGGTCCAGACGCAGCCCATGCTACGACGCAGGAGCATGTGGCCCTGAACAGTTCTTGCACTGCACGAGCGCGCGTGCTTGGCAGGGACGCTGGAAGCCTGGAGTTCGCGCTTGTAGCATCGGCTGCGTCTGGCCCAAGCTGAAACGAAGTATAGCCGCCTATACTTCGTTTCAGCTTCGGTCCAGACGCAGCCGATGCTACAAGCGCGAGCATGTGGCCCAGAACAGTGCTTGCACTGCACGACGCGCGTGCTTGGCAGGGATGCTGAAAGCCGGAGCTCGCGCTTGTAGCTGGCCAGTCAGCCTCGTCTGCCGGCCGGGAAGACGAGGGCGAGAGAGAGAGAGCAAAGCTACAAGGCGAGAGAGAGAGAGCAGCGCGCAGGGAGAGGAGGCAATTTGTGTTCTTCCGACACGCTTTCCGGTGTGACAGGATGTTCCCCGAGTGTCGGAGAACAAGTTGGGAAGCATGGTCTTCGGACGACAGCAACATGTTTCCGGACTGTTGCTGTTTCCGCAATGTGACAAGGTCCCTGAAAATATGTTTTCCTCGTGTTGAAGGACAAAGTTCTCCGACTGTTTCCGCAGTGTGACAAGGCCTTAAGGAGTATGCAAAGTAATACTTTTGCGACGGACAAATAAGAAGGCCTGTCTAGACAGGCCTTTCTTAATGTCCATACGAAGAACCCTCAGCATCCTGTTGAGGCCTTTGGGAGACGAGGATGGAAGACGACGGGCGGAGGGACACGTGACATCGGTGGGCCGAAGAGACACAAGCTAGTGCCGTATAAAGTCACTGGATCTGGGAAAGTAGCGCCATTGCCTTCTCACCTTCTAGCCGGACACAAACAAATACCGACATACAGATGACAAAACCTCTCAAAGTGATTGGCTCATCGCTGTCGGTTGCCATGAGGGATCACCATTTTGGACCCTTTCAAAGCTTCGAAGCTTCGAAAGGGTCGTTCAAACAGTCGCACGAAGATCGCTATTCAGCAACATCGTACTGAAAGCGTTCCTCGGCCGATATGAGCGTCTTTGGCACTCGCATGCAATAAAGTTATCACTCATGCTATTTCCCTAGATCTCTTACAACTATATTGCTCTTTGCATAGTTTCAAGACAGTAAAATTATTTTTCAATGCCTCCAAGCACTGACGTTGCGTGTGATGGCAGTACGAAGATGTACGGCATCACATGCGGCGTCGGTGCTTGGGGGCATTGAAAACTAATTTTACTGTCTTGAAACACGCAAGGGGAGCAGCATATATATATAATTCTAAGCGATCTGAGGAAATAAGCATGAGTGATAACTCATTGCATGCACAGTGACAAAGACACTCATATTGGCCGAGGAACGCTTTTCAGTACGATGATGCTCCAAAGCGATCTTGGTGCGACTGGTTTTAACGACCCTTCCGAACCTTCGAAGCTTTGAAAGTGTCCGAAATGGCAATCACCATGGAAACCGACAGCGATTAGTATCACCTTGCCAGGCTTTGTCGTCTGTATTTTGGTGTTGTTTGTGTTCGGCAGTGTTGTACACGTTCCTCAAAAAAAGGAACGAAAGCTCGTTCCTCGTTCCTTCTGCTTTTTGGAACGCGTTCCCGTTACAAGTTCCATACGTGAAAAAGGAACTCGTTCCCGTTACAGTAAAAACAATGGAACGTATCGTTACATATACGTTACTTTTGTATTGTGCTAATTACCATATTTAGTTAAATCGAGCGAAGTTTTTTTTTTTTAATCTATCCCATTAAATGGCAACATACGAATTTGAACGCCCTGACGGAAGGGCACCAGGAGAAGAAAACAAGCTGAAGCAGAGTTTCATTTGTTGGTATATTTCACGTTTGTGGTGGGCGATTCAGACGAGCCAAATCTACTGTTACCCCAAATTGCACGAGCGTTATACAACATCCTCACACGTCTCAATCTAACAAAGTCCCTTGTTCGAACCTAACAACAGTTGCTTCTCGATGTTCCTGTCCGCAAGGCGAGCAAGTGAAGGAGAGGGTAGGGCTTTTGGAAGGTCAGTCTTGAAAACTACTAGTCCTTCTTCGTGAAGGTCGGATTCGTTGTCCAGTTTGAAGGCGGGGGGGGGGATAATAAAGGTTAATTTTTGTGTATCTCTTAAGTGACCGATGTTCGGGATACAAGCGGGCTTGATTAACGAAAAGTAAAACAGCGCCAAACCAACGGAGGACAAGAAGACGAAGTGTACAAACCGAGCGCTGACTCTCAACTGATTAATTGTAAGAAAACACAAATCGACAAGCATCACGGATCATAAAAACACATCAAATCACCGCCCCCCCCCTCCCCCGCACGTGTCAAATTTGCTCAATAATGCCAACTCTTTGTCAAATAATACGATGGAAGGCGAACTGACGCACCTATCTTTTTGCTTCGAAATATAAAATGCCTCTAAAATTTCTTCTAGTCATCTGTTGACTGTGTCGTCCTAAGATACTCATTTTATGCAAGAACGGGTTTGCAACCGCACCTATCACAGTGTACTGCCAAGTTGCCTGCTGGCGATGATCTAACCGATAGAGCATACAAAGACGTGTTCTTTTGTAGTAGCTGTAGGTCTCTTTGTGGAAGTTCAGTGATGGCTGTAGTCGGCCTTAAATTTCTGAGTGTATGAGGTTTCGTGGAAGCAAAGGAAGTAGCTGAGTTTGAAATGTCTCTCCTTCTGTGTCTTTTCCTTCGACTAAAGGTTTTGCTTTTTGTACCGCAGTCTCGGGCACTGAAAAAAGAATCGGTGTTCGCTAGCTCTCCTGCACCCGACTGTTGCCAAGCGAGGGCCACACAAAATAAACCCTAAGTAACAAAAAATTTAACGAGATCCTGCTCTTCATAAAGATATTGTTTTTGTACTTTTATAATTTCCCTCTATAAATCAAATAAAAATTACCCCACTGGACAAAAAAAGGAACGCCGTTCCTCTTTCCGTTCCAGTAAAAATGTAACGAGTTCCCGTTCCAGTTCCACCGATGCAAAATGGAACGGCGGCGTTCCTTCGTTCCTCCTAAAAGGAACGCGTTCCAGGAACGCCGTTCCTTGGAACGCCGTTCCGTACAACACTG